>VDFB02075321.1:188344021-188429265 GCA_007258455.2 Sequoia sempervirens
GATGCCTGTTTGCCAGGTTTTCGCCGAAGTAACCATTTTTTCAGGACTTTTTCTGATTTTTTGGATTTTTTGGTTCTATACCTTGAAAGAATTAGGCATAAAACTTTTTGAGATGGGAGCTATTCATTGGCTCCTACAGAGGTTCCCCTTCGGGTGTTGACAACTGATATGCCCCTAATTTATAGCTTGTTGTGACGATGAAAGGCCCTAACCAATTAGGTTTGAACTTTCCTTTGCTACTGGGATTTGGGACATTCTTCTGATTTTCTTTTAAGACTAGTTCTTCGACTTGGAAAGTCCCGCTTCTGATCTTCTTGTTGTAGCTTCGTTTGAGTCTATTTTGATAGACTTGAAAATGATTCAAAGCTTTGATCCCTCTCTCATCCAGTAACTCCAGCTCGTTTAGTCTTGAGACCCGATATTCTTCATCAGTTATGAGATTTTGCAGTGATATTCTGAGGGATGGGAGCTCGATCTCAATGGGGAGTACGGCTTCTGATCCATAGACCAAGGAGAATGGGGTGGCACCAGTGGGTGTGCGGATGGTGGTTCGATAAGCCCAGAGGGCGGGATTAAGCTGCAAGTGCCAGTCACGACCTGCGTCATTGACTATTTTCTTGAGGATTTTGAGGATGGTTTTGTTCGTGGCTTCTGCTTGGCCATTGCCTTGGGGATAATACGGGGTGGAGAAGCGATGCTGGATTTTGAATTTCTCGCACAAGTCGCGAACCTCTTGGTTCTTGAAGGGTGTGCCATTATCTGAAATAATGGCTTGTGGGACACCATAACGACATATGAGATAGTTCAGGATGAATTTTGAGATATGCTTTCCAGTGACGTAGGTCATGGGTATGGCTTCCACCCACTTTGTGAAGTACTCGGTTGCAGTTATAATGAATTTGTGGCCATTGGACGAGGTGGGTGAGATTTTTCCAATGAGGTCAAGTCCCCACTGCGAAAAGGGCCATGGATGTGATAATCGGGTGAAGCTCTTGAGCTGGAGCATGGATGAGGTCCCCATGCTGCTGACATTGTAAACACCTTTTAGCATGATCATGTGCTTCTCACTCCATTGTGGGCCAATAATACCCTAGCCTCAGCAGTTTCTTGGCTATGGTTATTCCACTCGAGTGTGAGCCACATATACCGTTATGAACCTTGGTTAGAGTGGTTAATGCCTCCTCAGCATTTAGACAGTGAAGTAAAGTACCTTCTATGCTTCTATGGTATAAGGTATCACCTAGGATGACAAATCTAGATGCTTTTTTAATAAAGGTTCGTTTTAGGCTCGATGGTAGGTTAGCGGGTATGACTCCTATTCGAAGATAAGTGTAGATGTCATGATACCAAGGATCGCCAGGACCAACGATTTCACACACATATTCTGATTTTGGTACCTCGAATGTGGGAATGAGAAGCTGCTCGATCAGAAATTCATATTTCGGCACATTGTGAGGGATGTCTACTAGAGACCCAATTGTAGCCATGGCATCAGCTACTCTGTTGTTGGTTCTTGGAATCTGCTCAAATGTTATGTCAATAAAAGATTCCTTGAGAGTCTCCACCAATTTCTTGTATGGAGTTAGTTTGTCATCCTTAGTCTGATATTCATCATTGACTTGATTTATGATCAGCTGTGAGTCGCCATAGACCTTGAGAGCTATGATATTCCATTGCACTGCTATTTTGAGACCTATAGTCAAAGCCTCGTATTCTGCTATGTTGTTTGTGCAAGGGAATGCTAGTTTGTATGACCTTGGTATGCAATCTCCTTGGGGGGTGATGAAGAAGATACTAGCTCCTGATCCGTGCTGTGTGTATGACCCATCGAAGTATAGTTTCCAGTGATTAGCAATGTTGAGGTTAAAGATGGATTCGTCTGGAAATTGAGATACAAGAGGATTCTCAGAATACATGGAATTATACGCTGAATTGATGCAATAACTTGACCCTTGATGGCGCCTACCAACATACTACGATGTCATATTCGATAATATCATGACCCATTTTGCCATTACGCGGTTAACATTTCAGCTGATAAAGAGATATTTAAAGTCGATTTGGCAATAAGCGATCTTATTATTGCCAACATGTAATGTCTAAATTTTTGGGGTGCAAACACTACGATGAGGCAAGCTTTCTCAATGAATTAGTAATTTAGCTCATGACCGACCATTGTCCTGCTGCTATAGTAGATAGCCCTCTTCATTCCATTTTCATCATGTTGGGCTAAGAGAGCTCCTGGAGCTGCTACTGTTGCTGATACATATAAGATTAATGGCTTTCTCGGGATAGGTGGCATTAACACTGGAGGTGTTAGTAGATATTCCTTTATTTTGTTGAATGCCTCTTCGCATTTTGTATCCCATTTGTATGATACCCCCTTGTGGAGAAGGTGCGAATATGGGTTCTGCTTGTCTGCCAATTGTGCTATGAACCTTCTAATGGATTGGAGCCTACCTTGGAGGCCTCTCAGTTGCTTTAAATTCCTTGGTGCTTCCATCTCAAGAATTACTTTGACTTTTGCTGGATCTACCTCGATACCCCTCATGGAGACTATGTATCCTAGTAATTTTCCTGATTGCACGCCAAAGACACACTTCTTGGGATTTAGTCTGACCTTGTATTCCTCTAATGTCTGTCAAAGATAGCACTTTCGAGGGTTGCTATATGATCTTGTCTTTTTCTTGACTTTGCTAGGATAATGGAAGTCGACATAGTCTTCAAGCTTGTTTGTGAATCATATCATGAAATATCAGTGTCATGGCCCTTTGATAGGTTGCTCCTGCATTCTTTAGGCCGAATGGCATCATGTTCCAGCAGTAGGTCCCCCACGGACAAGTGAAAGCCGTCTTGTGTTGATCTTCTTTTGCTATCATAATTTGGTTGTATCCTGAAAATCCATCCATTAGCGATAGCATCCCGTGCCCTGCTGTCATGTCTACTATCATGTCGATGTTGGGGAGTGGGAAATCATCCTTGGGACATGCTTTGTTTAAATCTCTGAAATCCGTGCAGATTCTAATAGCTTCGTCAGGTTTTGAAACAGGTACCAAGTTCGATACCCATTTTGGATAATCAATTGGTCGGATGAATCCAGCATCTAATAGCTTTTTGAGCTCCATTTTGACTAACAAAGCAATTTGGGGATGCATTTTGCGAAGCTTCTGTCTGACAGGTTTTGCATCTGGATACACTGCTAGGTGGTGGACCACAATATTTGGATCAAGTCCTGGCATATCAGCATAACTCCATGCGAAGTTTATTTGTCTTTCCCTTAGGAATGCTGCTAGGAGTTCTTGCTCTTCTGATAATAGTAATTCCACATAGAATGTGATATGCGGGTTCTCCTCTGTTCCTAGGTTGACTGGGTTGCATTTTTCAGCCAAGACTGCTGACTTTTCTTGATGAATAGCTCTTAGAGGAAGATTGAATCCTTCATCCTCAGGCGCCTCAAAGAGGTTTTCACCGTTGGATACGTCCTTTATTTTTACTATTTTGTTGTCAGAGAGTGCCACGGTGTGGTTTTCACTCAAGGACTTGGATATGATTCTTAGTTTCTCACTTTTGCGACTGAAGGATTCAATCGTTTCCCCATAGTAGGTGTGTGTGTCCAACTCCATTATGAATCCTACCTTGTGATCTCCATCTGGAATGTTATCCCTCAACCCCATGAATTTTGAGAGCGCTTCATCGTTTTCGAATGTATCGAGAACTGGTGGTCCTCGTTGGTCATAGTCGATTAGTTGGGGGTAGACTAAGTGGATCTCATGATTTTGATGATTAGATTCGAAAGATAAGGTACTAATCATGCAAAGGGTGGTATCTTCGAATAACCTAGGTAGGTTGGATAAGGTATCTTCGTCATCGCTACTAATATAGGGCTCAGTGATAAAGTTATGCATGTCTGTCCCTATGGGTATTGGGGAGTGCACTTGTACTAGGACTGGCTGAGGAGAAACATTATCGGCTCTAATCGGAGTACTTCAGCCACGTATGGTTATTCGGAGGGTACATCCAAGACCAAGATTTGTTATAGGTCGCGTCTCAGGCATGATTGGTATTAAGAGCCCATTGTTATTTTGTCCCAGTCTTTGATTTCGGTCATAGCCCATCGCAAGCATCATGTGTAGGCCTCTGATTCTTTCATCCATTGGTAATTCAGGTGTCATTCTTTCATCTTGATACAACATGTTTGATGGATCTACTTCTATTACCTCATGGCCAAGGTCTCCCCACCTTGTGAATTCAGGATAATTTTGAGGATAGGTTTGTGATGAGGGAGCTTGATTTTCTTGTGGGCGTCCTCGTGATCTTGGAGATTGTGGTAACTCTCCTATCACAAAAGCATTTTTATGGAGCCTATAACTTCCACAACCGTCCTCTTGGATGATGAGCTTGATATCGGATATGGTGGGAATGGCGAGTGTCTCTATCGCAGAAGTGGATGTAAGAGTGGCGGGATCAATGTATGATGTGGATGGGCCCTCATCATTTTTCAGCACTTAGGGGATTTTGTAATATTTGGCTTCAAGGTTCTTGCAGTATGAAAACGGCTCCGGATCTCCATGGACAGTAACCTCTTGTCCATTATGTGTAAATTTTACACATTGGTGGAAGGTTGATGCTACGGCTTTCATTGCATGGATCCATGGGCGTCCGAGGAGAATGTTGTATGGTAAGTCGAGGTCCAGGACCTGACAGGTGGTTTCCATAAGCGTTGGCCCTACTTGGATAGGGAGCTTAATTGTGCCCTGAGACACTCTTTCTTGGTCATCATATGCTCTGATTGTGATGCCCTTCCCTTTATCAATGGAATCTTCTGATATCTTTAACTGCTTGATGAGACTAAAAGAACAGATGTTCAAACCTACATTTCCATCCACCATGACCCTTTTGATTTTGATTTTTGTTCACAATGACCTCAAGTGAAGTCTTGATTGTGAGATGGATTGGAGCAGGAAAGTCTTGAATCAGAAAATGTAAGGAGATTAGGTGTTATGATGTTTTCGACCATAGCTTGGAATTGTTCCGCATCAAGATCTGCGGGGATGGTGGATGAGGCTAATGCTTCTTCGAGGATCTTTTTATGGGCCGATGACATTTTTAACAACTCCATGATGGAGATGTGTGCTGGCATTCTCTTGAGTTGTTCTACAACATTGTAGCTATACGGAACAACTCTTGATGAAGGGACTCTATTGGGTTGGGATGATCCTGCGATGGTGACTTTTCCGCCTCTTGTGGTGACTCCACAATCTTGGCGTAAACCCTTGATGAGTGATGACCATCTGGAGTTTTTCGTGAGGTTAACAAAGTTTCATATGATTCTACTGCCTTTTCCTTTATCCTTGTTATTCCCTTTGTTGCATGATTGACGCCAGTTCATGTAGATTTTAAGATCTGATTCGATTAGAGTGCTTCCACATTTATGATTCTTTTGTCGATGAGATCTTGGATGATGTTCTTGAGTCTCATACAATTGTTTGTGGTGTGGCCTTTGATTTTGTGGAACTCACATAGTTGATTCTCATTGTACCAAGGAGGTTTGACATAAGGTTCTTGATAATTCTCAAATGTAGGAGCTTGAATGAGTTTTTCGTCCATTAGCTTTTTCATGATGTCTTCCAGTGGTTCGCCCAAAGTAGTGTATTTTCGTTTGGGGTATGTTTTGCGTTGAGGTGGTCCTCTTTGGTCGTTGACATTATTGATGGTGGGATTATTGTTGGGTTGATATGTTGTGTGATGAGTGTTTTGGCATTGTGGTTGGATTTGCGGTGCGGGTGTATTTTGGCGTGGACCACTAATGACCACCTTGGCGTCTACAACACCATCATTAGTGATGTTCTTGTTTCTCGCCCATGTACGAGGTTTATCATTGTAATTTGATGGTGGGCGATTGTTTTGTGATTCGTGATATGATGTTGATTCGATGGGTTGGGTTGCAAGGGCTCTTTCGATGCTAAGCGCCTTGGAGATTAGTTGATCATAGGTGGTGATTCCCTGAACCTTGAGGTGGAATGACAAGTGGCTTTCAAGGTTGGTAATGATTGTGCAGACTTGTTGCTCTTCTGGCATGGTCCATTTGCTCTGATTGGCCTTGGATCGCCATCGTTGAAGAAATGAAGCGAAAGATTCATTCTTTCCTTGTTTCAGAACGTAGAGTTCTTCGAGACTAACATCCATTGTAATGTTACAGGTGTAGTTTCTAATGAATGCATCTCTAATTTCTTCAAATGTCCTAATGCACGAAGGTAAACAAGAGAACCATTCTATAAGCGTCTCTGCTAAACTCCTGGGAATAGCTACATCGGATAAGTATCGTCATATGCAACCTCATACAATGAACACGGAATTCCACGATGTGATCTTGAGTTCCATCCTGATATTTGTCAAATTTAGGGATCTCTCAAATCCCTTAGGAATGGATTTCATGTCGAGCTCCTATCAAATGGATAGGGACACAAGTTGATTGTGTTTTGGTTGTTACCATACGATTGAAGATCAAGTACTTGTTGCGAGAGCAACTTGAATTGTGTCGTCATATCATTTTGAGGATCAGGGGGTGGGATGAATGTGTTTTAGGGTGTTGCAATCGTGGTTTGGATGGGTGGGTTGGTTTGTGCATTGTTCAATGGTATCGGTATGTTGTGGCGGGCGAAGTAGGCTTCTACTTGCTTTTGGATGAACAATGCTTGTTGTTGCTCTTGTTGTTGTTGCGCTAGGATTTTTGCTTGTTGTTGCACTTGTTGTTGTTCTAACAATGGTTTTTGTTTTGCTTGCTATTGCGCTTGTTGTTCTGCTTGTTCTTGTTCCCACAACGCTTGTTATTGGGCTGCCAATTCTGCTGCTTCTTGTTGTTCTTGATATTGTTTTAATGCTTGTTGGTACACTTGCCATTGCGCTGCTTGTGCAAGAATTTGTGCTTGTGCTTGTGCTTGTTGTGCTTGCGCTTGAGCTTGTGCTTGGGCTTGCGCTTGTGCGGCTTGTTGTTGCAATAATAGTTGTGCTTGAGCGACCCTTTGTGCTTGCAATGCTTGGGTGGCTTGGGCGGCTTGTTGTTGTTGCTGTTGTAATAAAGCTTTGGCTTGTTGTGCTTGTTGCGCTTGTAATGTGGCTTGTGTGGCTTTGGCAGCTTGAGCGGCTTGTTGCACGGCTTTTTGTTTCTGCACTTGTTGGTATCCTCTTTGAAAAGCGGCTTGTAATGTTGCGTCGAATTGGTTTGATGTGGTGAACATTGGTGGTGGTGGAGGTGGTGGTGGATTTGGAATGGTGGTAGATGATAATGTTGTGTTGATTATTTGGTTGGTGGATGGTGTTGTCGTGTTGATGTGGTGATTGGTGGATGGTGTTGTTGATGTGGTAAGTGGCGTCATTGATGTGATTGGCCCTTGAGAGACCATGCTTTGCAATGTTTTGGGGGTGTTTGATGATGTTGCCATTGCTTGTGTGTTTGTCGTTTGTTGTTGTGATGTCAATAATTTTTGAGCGTTTGGCAAGATGTTTTGATTGATGGTTGGGATGTATGTTTGATGGATACTCGGTAGAGGGGGAAGCCCTAAACCAAGGAGTGGTGTTGATGACAATGGTGATGGTGGGAGAGGTGGAAATGTAAGGGGGGTGAATCCTTGCGAAAGTGTTGTGGTGTTGAAAATGCCCCCTTGTCCGAATATGTCTCCCTCCTCTTGTGAATTTGTGAGAAGAGGTGTTTGTGGTGCTCCGTGAAAAGATGTTGATGATATGTCATAATGTAAAGTGAGAGGAACATTTTGGTGTAATGGATTATGGAGGATGTTTTGTTCCACTGAGGTGTTTGCATCCAATTTTTGGTTATTCACAAGGGGATGTGATTAAAGTTCATTGAGGAATGTGTTTCCCTTGTTAATGTTGGGTTGAGTTGGAGCAAATGATGTTGTGATTTGCGGGATATTTTCCGTGACGTTTTGGGATGGAGGTGTAGATGAAATGGGGATGGTGGATGAGATTGGTGGAAAAGATGTTTCTACTATAGTGGTCACATCAAAATTCGAAGGCAACTTGGCCCCTTGTTTTGCTAGTTCAAGCATGTACAATGAAGGGTTGAGTCTCATCATGATGTTGATGATTCTATGGTTGTCCGGATTTTGGAGCATTTCAGCTATTTATTTGCGAGACATTCCAAAGGTGAGGTCCTCCCCTTGATTTTCTTCTTGTGGGTTTTGTGATGATGAGGGGATCAATGGATTGCTTGATTCTACAAGATTCATTTCTGCGTTAGTTTGGCTAAGGTCACTTGAAGTGGGAGTTTCTTCATGGGCTTCCATACTCTTCTTGTATTGAGATCTCGTTAGAACCATAAAACAAGGATCAATCTTCGAGAATATGGGAGATGAATCTCTTGATTCCTTGGATTAATCTCTATTTTATGTCCCAAAGTAAGAAGTTTTAGGCGGATGTTTTAGGATCAAATGTATGATGATGATATGATGGGTGATGTTCAAGATGGATGTTATGGGCGTTTTGGCTTTTGATAAATCTGAATGTGTCTACTTAAGGCTTTGGATTTTGATTAGTTTGATTTTTGGATTTTGAATTTTTTATCCTTGATCTTGATTTACAGGTTTGATTTTTTGATTTTGAACAAAAAGATTCCCTAGATGTTTGATAATGATCTAAGGGATGGTTGTGTTCAAAGGATGATGTTTTGGATATGTGTGAGGAGAAGGATACATCTACCCACACCTACCCAAATAGGATGATTGTTTCACTAAGTATATGGAGAAGGATTCATCTACATACACTAAGCTAGATAAGATGATTTGGATGACTTTGACTAAGGATATACAAAAGGATGCATTTACACATTCCTAGCCAAAGGTGTGTTTTGATAAATGTTTTCAAGGACTTGGTCTTAATGATTTTGGTGTTTGCTTGATTTTTTCATAAAGCCTAGCACTTCAAGAATGATTTCAAAGGGTTTTTCAAAAGATGATTTGTGAGGATGAATTTTGATGTTTTGAATGGATGAAGAGTTTGATTTGTTTTCATCCCTAAGATGAACCTAAAAAGACCACTTTGTTTTCCTAGACCTAGGTATTGAAGAGCATGCATGTAACTTCCACAAAGACACTTGTAACCAAGAAATGGCGTTGAACAGCTTTGGATTTCCAATCAATGATTTGTGCTTTTTGGGATTTGGAGTCTTCAACACACATGCAAGTTCATTTTGCTTAGCTTTGCTTAATGGATTTATTTTACCAAAAACACTCTCTTTGATTAAGGTTTCAAACTAAGATGTCCAATGTCTTAATTTCTTTAAACCCCACAAGATATTTTATGTAGAAATTCAATGAACTTAAGGCAAGGGTTTTTTCTATTGTTTACTCAAGAAGACAAATTGAGATATAATCAATGCTTAGGGCCTCTGAGCGTGAATCCATAGGAAGCTTGATAACATATAGATTTGATCAATGATATTTTGTAAAGAGGGTTTGAAATTTTGGAAATCATGTTGAATGTTTGTTTGCAAATGTTTCCGAATACACCTTTATGTTTTCAAACGAAAAGAACCACAAGCCCTATGGATGTGTAAGACAATATTTGTTGGATTCCCCTTGGACAAGTCCGGCCTCACGAAAACATCTCTCTAAGCGGATGGTTAGATGGAAGTCAAAAGCTCCCTCCATGGCTCGATGCGTCAATGCAGGCGTGGCATCAACACCATGCAGAGCTCCCATTCGCATTAGCACTGTCTCTACTAGAAGGCAGAAGTAAGAGTGTAGGGTAGCCAGGGGTAATTCTTGCACCAAAAATAGATTAAGGTTTTGGAAAGATTCTAGCATAGGTTCAAATGCCCAGGACTTTCTGATACGTGGAGACCCCATAGAACCCAGGATCCCCTTCGGATCCATCCCTACTCCAGACCAACCCAGCGTGATTATGGCGTTGCCGGCAAAACCCTCATTTTATATCCGTGCCGTCCTCTTAGCTTTAGAGTGTTACGGTTGAGTAGATGTAGGTGAGTACTTTTCCCAAAGGCAAGGCCTCTAAGATAAACAAAAGCGAGCAAAGACACAATCCGTAACTCGATCGATCTTTGATGGCACAAAGAAAGAGAATGTACGCGAAAATGCCCCTACTCACACTCGCACAAGATGTTCAATTTTTAAGCCCAAATTGAAGTGTTTCAAAGCAATAAAATGTATTTTGAGTGTTTCTCTTGCACCCTAGATCGCATGAAGCACAAGGGGAGAGGATACGCACTCAAAAGACAAAATCACACAAATCAAGCACTTGTTCATTTTATACCCTTCAAAGCAATTGTGAGTTTGTTTTAAGCACCAAAATGAAGTGTGAGTTTTGATTGTTCAATTCTTAACCTCAAACAAAATCTAGTGAGTTTGTCCTAAGATTCATTTTAAGCCCTTTGAAATGAAAATCAAATTGTTCGTTTTAGACCCAAATGAAAATTAGTGTTCTAAAATGAAAAGATAAACAACTTTGTGAAGTAGTGTTGATCAAACACTTAAAGTGTTAAAAAACACATTGTGTTTTCAAAAAAGAAAAAAAAAATTCCCCTCCTTTCGTTTTCATTTGCTAGCCTCCTCCTTGTTGACTTTTTGCTTTCCTTGTACCTTTTTTCCTTCGCTTTTCCTTCGTTTGTACCTATAAAAAGAAAAGACACTTATGTAAGAATTAGAACATTGAATTCATTTCAATAATAACATGATTTCAATCAAATGATTTGGATGATTATAAAAAGAAAGATTTATAATTGAATCATGCTTTTATATTGATTTCATTAAAGAGATAACACATTTGCTAAACCCCTTCCCTCCCTTATCATGATTCTCAACACTTAAGGTATCAAGTCAATAAATCACCTACAAAGGATAAATCTTTCAAACGTATCATCATTTTTTCAAATATTTGGCTATCTTGAAATTTATAACCTAAACTTTGAAGGTCAATAGATTATGAGCTTTAAACATTCACCATTTTAAAATAACCATAGTAATGAGGATGCTTTGAAAATCAATAAGTGGTAAATATTGTAAAATGCAACGAAACAATCCATTTTCATTAAAGACACATACATAACTAAAAAGGTTTATTAAAATGAACAACATGGACTGTGTGCACCAATAAGCCAACACTTTGCAGTAATGTGTCAGAAAGGAAAGTTGAGTTTCAAAAAGAAAAAGATATTTGGAAGCAATCTTCAAGGAACGTTCATAGCACTCAATCCATTAATGGGCGCAGAATTTGTTTATGGAAATGCAACAACCAAGTTGGCAGATATGAATATAAAGAACACGTATGAATGCAACTTTAATCAACGTCCTCTCCGAGCAAGATCATCGCTATTGACCAAGTAGATACAGTAAAGATTTCTTGTCATTGTATCTGCATACATAAAAGAGAGCATGTACAACAAATAGACTTATGAGCATTAAATTCTCACAATGAAGGCACGAATGGTTATGACTGGCAGTTTTTGGCATGTGTATTTCTACAAAAAGCAGGTAGACAAGCAGGTGGACATGTCAACAGAAAACTCTACAAAAGCAAAGAGATAACTTGTTGCAGGTATGCGCATTAGTAGCAGGTGTAAAAGAAAGATGACTCTTAAATTCCAAATCAACCACATAAAAGCGACAAAGACTTTTGAGGATTCATGGTATCCAAAATAAAACGTATCACCTGACTTTCCATTACTACAGACATATAAATGGCAACGAATGTACTTCTTGTTTGCGCAAACAGAGAACAAAGAACCTTCAGCAAGAAATGTGCCAGATTTGACAGTACCTACGCTGTTTACTGAAGAACCGATTGGCAATGTATCGCTAGATATGGCTTCTAGTGTGGTTGTTTTGGCAGAAGGTTCGTATTTTTCATAATGGGCTTAGTTCAACGTAGAAATATTGATAACATTAATCGACTGACAACACAATCTGTTTTCTAGCGCCAGATGTATTTTGAAAACAAAGACCAGAAGCATTTATTATTTCTTTCAACTATCTCCAACTCCCAACCAATGCCTAATACTTTTTAAATGGAAATTTTGATCCCCGTTTATTGCGTACAGTCTACCATCTCCCAGATGCTTATTGAAAATCAACACATTACCCGTACTTGAGTGCCACGCGAGAGGAGGATGTAATCATCTTCTACAAGCGTAAAGAAATAAAGCTTTTCATGAGTGACAATACCTTTTGCAGGATTAAATGCACGCCATTCAGATGTTAGTTTAGGAACACAGTGAATAGTTGTTCACAGTAAGATGAGGGAGACACCTGAACGCAAGAATCTATATTATGAAGAATAGATTAATGCCTCTGAAAAATACTCAGGAAACTACATATCAGATGTGGCACGGGGGATAAGGAAATGATAGGCGCGCACAGGGTAACTTTTGTGACAAGTAGATGGGGATTTTCCAAAACCAATAAAGCTTTTACCATTGTGTTACTTTGCGGACCACCAAGTCGAGCGCACCCAACAAGGTAAGATCTTTATGGACATAAGCTAATCATGATTTGGAACATTTCAAATGTAAATGTCAAAAGAGATCAAAACAAACAACAGGTGCGTTAATGTTCCCTGACAATGATATCACTGATATGGGGCTGTATTGGACGTGATGTAAACAAACCAATGAAGTGTAGATGTACACAACATACAGTGGAGGAAGTTCACGGTTTGACAGGATAAAAGAAAGGCTTAAACTGATTAAAGCCTCCTCTCCTAAAGACTACGCACCAACAAGGACATGGTCAGTGATACTAAGTGGATAACAGTGACTTCCATGCAAAAACATTTAAGCAAATGTAGATGGCAGGTGTAAAACTGAATTCCACAAACGTTTGACAACCTTTTTTGTTTGTCCTGTGCATGAATAAGATCACATAGTTGCTTCCGTTGTTCAGTTTGTTGATTCCTGCAACACCTTAATGTAGAAAAGATTGCCTCTATTTTTAAGAAAGTACATTAGCACAAAAAGAACCGAAGAGTTTAAATAGTGAGCAAAGTAATGCACTAAATTTCAAAAATAAAACGATTCTTTCAGCATAGATTAGAACAATCACATGAGCATCGAATGGAGGTATCAGCAACTAGAGATAATGTTTTGCAAACCAATGTTTTAAAATCTTCATGAGAGAGGCAACTACACCATATTTTAGTTAACCAAGATGTGTAGCTTGATTATAATCAAAGAAGACACATTAATTATAATCTACTCATGATTTTATCTATTTAGCATAGAGAAGAAATCAAAACAGAAAGCCATTTTCAAACACCAAATTGTAACATGCTCATGATCATAGTTCTACCACACAAAGTGCCCTCCTTCTAGCGCCAAATGTAGGCATCCATTAAAATCTGCAAAAACTAAACTCATATAGGGGTTAGTATTTCACAAATCTAACAAAATACCTCTATGAAATACCTTGTAAAGACTTCTAAAATGCAATACATGACAAAAGAAAAACTAAAGCATTAAGAAAGCAATTACAAGTCACCTATTCCATAGTGGATTGGTGTCACATGTGCTAGTGACCCTTTCCCAATCCTTGATCAAAGCTCAAGATGATAAAATGCAAATGGAGATGATGGAGTGAAATTGACAAGATCAAATCTCAAATGAAGAGAGTAACCTTGCATAAAATTGTTGATCCTATGAATGAGGATTAAGCCTTCTTTTATAGATTTTGTTGATGAGAGATTGGCCAAGATGGTGAATGTGGGACTAAAGATCCTCCAATGAGAAGATGACACTTGTCAAATGATGAGTGGTCAATGGTTGTGCAAGATTTGGGAAGAGTGCCCATGAGAGGGAGAATTTGAATTCAAATTTGCAATAAATTTTGAGAGGGGGACAAGAAAAACAGCAATAAATGCAATGTTTGACTTGTCATGTTGAGGGAAAATGAGGTTTTAATAAATCAATAAATTGATTTATATGTGCAAGTGGCTAGATAATGCAAGTGGGATGGGATTAACATTTAATCAGGGTTAGATTAAATAGATGATGATTATGCTGATTTAATGCTGATTAGGTGATTTGACTTTTAAGACTTTGATAATTGATTTATTTGAATTAGAAAATGATGGAATATGATTTGGATTTGAATTAAATAAAGTCCTGATTTATTTAATTAAATGGATGATGCAAGATGAAGGTTAAAATGATTTATGAGAGATGAAATGATATTATTTGATTAAACCTTTGGATTGACCTGATTTACCTGATGAATGGATTTGTTGCGTTTGATCAATTCAATGAGCGGATGAATATGCATAATGCTAATTTGACGTGTCTACAGTTCCCTATACTCCAGTGGAAGACAAGGTAACTAAATCAAGAAAGGAGTGAATCTAACTACAAAACTATCAGGATTAAAATTAGGAGACGAGGGCTACATAAACAAGCCAGAACCTTGAAATACTCAAGATTTAGCTTTGAGCACTACCTCCCTTTGCAACTTGGATTCAAAGAGCATTATAAATATGTCGTTCTCCTAATCTAAATAGAAGAATTTAATAACTCCTTCTCATTCATCAAAAATCAAATATTTTAGAGGATCTATACTAAGATTCAGATTCTAAAACTTATAGATTAAAGCATGCTATCGAAGATCAACAACTTGAGGATCCAATTGGTTTTTCGACAAGGTAATTGACAAAGTCACCTTTGAAGTTGTTTTCACCTCAACCCCCTTTTCTTACTCCCCTGAAGGAGTCATATCAAGCTTGGCATCATTGTTTGCATTGCTTACTTGCTTAGAATTTGCTACATGCTTCCATTGCATTTTTCTTCCTTTACCTTTTTGAAGCGACTTCATTTTTGAAGCATTTTTCCCCTTCTTTTTATCCTTTTGATGTTGTGTTCGTGAAACTAACTTCCTACTTTATCCTTTTGCATGTTGTTGTTCTTATATTTTTTTTATACCCTTTTTTCTCCCATTATACTCTATTTCTACTTCTACATGTTGCTTCTCTTGTGTTTTCTCTCTATCCTTTTTGACTCTCATTATACTTTGACTATCCTTTTGAGAGAATTGATGCAACTTTATAAGTTTTTTCTTGCTCCAATCTCTTTGCATGTACATAAATATTTGCTTGTTGAACCTTGCAAAATTTTCTTTCTGCTCACATTTTGATACCCTAATATCATTATATGTCATGGAAAAGGAGTCACTTCCCTAAAATCTCCCTTTAAAAACATTTTGTGATCTTGCATGGCCATTTTGGTCGAGCTCTTCCAAAACTAAAAACCAATTTTGTGTAAATTTATTTTTTGGATTGAAGAGAGCACCTTTTTGATGGTTTCATTGAACATTATATTTACTACATCTCATACGTCAATCCTGACGAGGGTCCCTTGTAACCCTAGAAAAATTAAGATTTGACTTAGGGTTTTCTCTGTTCTCTTTTACAATAGATCTATCATCTTCACATATATCAAAAGTATTTTTTTTAACATGTAATAATCACCTAGGAGGTCTTCTGGGGCCCAATTACTTTTAATTTTCATGGAAAAACCAGAATGAGGAGCCTGTGTGCACCAGTGGGAATAGACATGTGGGCCTACATTGTGATACCTTTTTGACTAAAAATCAACATTTTGAGGTCTTATGTAATCATGTTTCTTTGATTTCATGAAACCCTTGATACCACTTGATGTATTATGCTTGAAATTTTTCCATTGTTTTCCATCATGATAGGTCAGAGGATGCCTCTGGAATTTTACAACATAGTCGCATTGTTTTTTTTTTTTTTAATTTCCCATTGGGCGACCATTTTCTCATAGAGCCCATCTTGCTTCAAATATTTGTATCTCTGCCCTATACACACACACACACATATATATATAGAAATTAAAAAATATATATTAATCATGAAAATGTGTAATATAGCTAAGTGAATCTACTATTAAATTTTTCATTATTTCATATTCACTAAAGTAAATTCATAAGATGTATATCACATCATTTATCTTCTAATAATGTTACTCTTTATTCTTCATATTTTTTCTTGTCAAATTATTTTCCTTTTTCATATTTTATAACCATCATATATAAATGTATTAATTTTATATCTTCTCATGACTTTACATGATATATAATCACAAATATCAATCATGTTCTTTCTTTTTTCCCTATGTCAATATTGACTTTTGAAAGAGACGAACTATATGGTTTGTGTATTATCAGTTCCTAAGCCAATCTTAAGTTCTTATGTGTATTTGGATTGTGAAGGCCCTTTTTATTAGTTTAATAAAAATTGTATGTGGATTTTTATCTACAAATGGTATGCTTGAGTAACTATCAAATTCAACCATAACATATGTTGACAATTCTAGTGGTGCTCTTTGAAGTTTGCATAATATTTCTTAAACATACCCTTGATATCTATTTACAAAACTTACTTCTATCTAAAGATTGGATGTTAACATTACCCTTACTTCCTTAGAGATTAATAAATCCACTCTCAATTCATTAGTTTGTACTTTTTTTGGTGCATTAACACTAACCAGTTTGGTTCCAATTTTACATGCGAACATAGTTCTTCAATCAGTATAATTTTATTCTATTATGATTATGTACATTATCATTTGTAAAAAAAAATAATATTTTCAAGTTCTTCTTCATTATTTGTTGTTTCTATTCCAATATTAGTCTTTGTCATAATTAACTTGAAGTAAATAACACTTGGATTTGCATCGCATAGATTTGTGAGAAGTTGATAAAATATTTGTTGGTGAATTCTTTCTTCTTGTTGTCTAATTATTTTATCTAAAGTAACAATAATTTAGAATTCTTTCTACAATAGTTTAACACATTTGTTCTAACATGTGGTGGCTTGTCCTTAATGCTAGGTAGCTAAATTCCAAATCTTCAACTACAATAATTGAAAATAATTTGTTTTGATTAGTGTTTACTATTGATATAGAAAATCTACAATAATGAAGTATGCATGCATGCATGTATGTATGTATGTATGTATGTATGTATGTATGTATGTATGTATGTATGTATGTATGTATATGCATGTATATATGTATATGTATGTATGTATATGCATGTATATATATGTATGGGTGTGTGTGTCTCTCTATGTCTATATATGTGTATATATGTGTGTATATGTATATGTATGTGTCTACATGTAATTTTATCTTCAATCACAATCAAATATATACCTCCAAAATTCATGTTCATATTTTTCAAAAAATTATTGATAAAATTGAGTCTATGTTCTCCAAAAAATTCTCTAATGAATTGCATCTCATCAATCAACATGGATTTTATGTGTCAAATTTCTTCTTACAAAGTTGCAAGTTGTTCTCCTTCTAATTGATTAAAATTTATGATTAGTATTTGGATTTGTGAATGGGTTTTTGACACTTTGATATAGAATGTTGCAACTCTAAATGTTGCAAGTAATAGAAGTGGAGAATGTCCCACCCTAAGAATATTGCTTCTTAAAGAGTTTGATGAATGAGACCAATTAAATATGATTTTCCTAATCCTACTATTCTTTGAATGATAATGATTAGTGACAATGTAATTTGACATTCATGATACTATCTTATAATTATATTGAGTTTTTCTTTTATGTTTAGCATCTGAGGTTGCATAATTGATTTTTTTTGGTATATCATCATCTATGAGAAACCCTTTATATCTTTGATATTATTTTTGTTTTTTTTCAATTTCAAAATTCAACCTCAACTTATCCATACCTACATAATATTTGAAAAAAATACTTATAATTTAAATGCATCATTCATTTTTATAAAATAGTGAATAACAATAAAGATATAATATTATAAATTTAAATTGCAAGTAATAAAAAATGCACCCCTATAACCATAGCCATATAATATTACTTTGCTAATGTATAGAAACTTGTGATAGAGAGTGTAATTAGAGAAAAGAGGAAAAAATAGATGAAGTTATTCAATTTTTATAAAGGTTTTATTCTATTTATATAGAAATGTGTTCCTTTAATCATTAGCATGTTGAGTAAGAATTAAAAAATATTAAAATAAAAATAACTTTAATAAAAATAAACAATCTCATTATTTTTTTATTAAAATGTATATAATAAGATGAGTTTCTTTATGAGAATAGTCTTATTTATATATATAAACTTGAATATTGATGAAAATAATATATAAATATAATAATAAAAAATTATAATATAATATTTGTAGAGAACTAAAAATGACTAAGATATTTTGTGTCATCATTTCTCATGAAATTTCATATTAATTAAATAATTTTAACTATTTAATTAAACTAACACACCATTAATATTTATTAAATGATTTTTAAATATTTAATTAATTCATCATTTTCCATCATCAACATTAATTAAATATTTTTTAATTGTTTATTAATTCATATTTTTATCTCATCTACATTGATTATATATTTTTTATTATTTAATTAAATATCATTTTATCTTATCCACATTTATTAAATAATTATAAATATTTAATTCATTTCCCAATTTCTTTTATCCAAATCAATTATATAATTTTTAGTTATTTAATTAATTTCTTTTTTTCTTCCATTCACATTAAATAAATGATTTTTATTTATTTAATTAATTTTTCAATTTCCTCCATCCACATTAATTAAATAATTTTTAATTATTTAATTAATTCATGCAGTAATTCTTCTTAATTAAGTAATTTTAATTATTTAATTTACATTTCCTCTATAATTAAATAAAATAACTAAATTTATTTAATTGCTTTTTCTATCTTTAATTCTTCTAAAAAATCATAAAATTAATATTTAATTTATTTTTTGATAATACTTTTCCCTCATGCACATTAATTAAATAAATTTATTTATTTAATTTTATTCATATTCTTCTACCTCCTAATTGAGTGACTTAACTAAAAATGAAATATCATTTCACTCATAGTTACTTTCACTTCACTCATCCATGCAATTGGTCAACTCATCCATGCAATCAATTAACTCACCAATCAAGCACTTCATCAAGACATATGTCACTTGCACATTCACTATCTCTCAATCACTCTCATCCATTGATCTTTCAAATCATCCCCCACCATTGATTGAATATAGGGTGAAAGCTATAAATCTACCATTGTTCTTACCTATCAAATCTCTCTACAATTATCTTAAGAAATCAACAATATTTTGAGAAATCAAGTTATCATTACATCCATTTTCCTACCCAGGTTATCCTAAAGAATAAAAATCCACATTTCAATTAATTTATAGTATTATCACATACAATGGAGTAGGGTTTAGGAAAATTGTGGAGATCATATAATTTGATTAAGTTATTTTATTTGATTTATTTTGCTTGTGCACATGCTCTATTGAAGCAATTGTTGAATTGTTGAATTGGGTATTTGCATATCTTTATTCTCATATTAAAATTCATCATTCCGATACACTCACATTTTTGTGAGCCCGATGGGACCCACATCCCTAAGATTGACTATTTTCTTTGAGATTTTTTTAAATTTAAACGTATAGGTGTAGATCAACACTTTTATTTGATATATCGACACTTTTGTTTAGTAAATTAGTGCTTATGTTCAACATATCAACACTTGTCAGATTAGATAAATTAACACTTATATTCAATAAAAAAAGGCTTCTGATCAGAAGAATGGTGCATCTAATTCTTTTTCAATGCATTTGACCTTTATCTGTAATATTTTGTATTATTGGTTGAATGTGACTTATTTTTACTTGTAGAATAGTGTTTTTTGAGACCTAACAATTCCTAATTTTCACACTAACACTTACAAAATTTCTAAACTTGACTCATCATTCATTTTTGCAAGCTTTTATCTTTTGTTTGTAGATTATTTTTGGTTGCAAGAGTATATCAATTCTTTTAACTGATGGATTGACACTTTTTATAGGCATATTGATTGAACTAGAAAGTATAATAATACATCTCATAGGTATAGTTGTGCTTCTAATTATTCTTTATCAAATCTAATTGGCACTTTAGTGCATTTAACTATTATTTTGGCATATCTAAATTGTAATTTAGAACATCTATTTTTTATCATAAATAAATTGGTTTTTCAACTAACATTTGTATGATCCTTGGGATTAACCTTATTGGTGCACTTTGGAAATCATTAGGAGAAAGAACAAAAATGTGAGGATTTTAAATTAATTTGGTGTAGGAAGCTTAACAATTTTTTTTTAATTTTTAGCATTAAATTAGTTGCATACTTCAATTTCTTAAGGGACAATTATCATTGTTTTCTTTTCTTGTGTAAGCTATTTGGCATGTATGCTCTCTCCTTGAACTACATACGAGCTTGGAGATGAAAAATATCATCTATTTTTCTTATTTTTTATATGTTTATCCAAGGTTGATCTATCTTGTGTATGATCTCCCATTGCACTTCATGCAAGACTAGGGATCAAAATCACTATCTTCAATCTTTCCCTTTAGGGGGACTACTTGGGTATTTCATCACCTTAAGGATGACCTCAAACATATTTTATTACTAGGGTATGTAAAGGGGGAAAGTACGAGTTTTAACTCAAGAGTGAGCTATCTTGATGTCTAACTAAGCCATGTGACCCTAAATTTGGATTGAGACTCATTTGGTGAGGTGAATAGAAGAAGCCCTCATAAATTCAAGAATTTATAGATGGGCCCTTAGTTCATAGATACCTCTAAGATTTTAACAAGCCTAAGATCACCAACCATTAATCTAATGTGGTGCAATTCCTATTATCAAGCATGAAGTTACTCAAAATGTATCTCTCTAAGTAGAGGTAGAAATTATTTGTTCTATTAGTGTCAAAATATCTAAAGGGGAATGGTGAACACTTGTGCCATTAGACTCCTACCTATTAAATATTTGAGTTATTTTATTGCTTTGGACTATATTAGTGCAACATACCTACTTGAATAATTCTAGGGTTGCTAATATTCTAGGGTTGCTAATATTCTTGGCTTGTACTATTGAGAAGACTAGTAAAAGCAATTAAAACTTAATACCTTGAAGTAATTAGCCACCTTTTTTTGTCACTTGGAAAATAAAAAAATAATCCAACACAGTCATCCACTTACAAAAACACATTTTTAACACAAAGTAGTGCTTCTGAGTTAGAGAGCTACATGTTTGATTCATAAAATTGTTATTGTAAGCCATAGAATTATGCTTCAAAGTCATAAATTTTTCTTTTGATATATTAAATATGGAACTTAAATTCTATTTTATTGTGCATCTCTCTAATAGAGTTATGCTTCTATGTTGCAATCCTACTCTTTTGAGCCATATTGCTATGCTTCAAATTCATACTACTATTCTTTTGAGCTATTTTATGGCACTTTTTACCTATCATATTATGCTTCTACTTAATAAAATTGCACTTTTGAGTTGTATTCTTGCACACTTGATTCATTGTATATCACATTTTACCTATTATCTTGTGTATCTCTCTGATAGAGTTTCACGTTTGAATCTCTATACTATGCTTTTGAGTCAACTTGTTGCACATATAATGAGTGCAATGATTCTTTTGAAAAATTCCTAATATTCTAGAACACCAAAACATTAGAAGTTAATAATTTTGACTAGGTAGACCTTATACAAGGCCCGTAACATCCTAGTTGAGTCTAACATCTTCATCAATCAACAAAATTTTGACTCATATCCCATTAGTGATTTTTTTAGTGGCTAATATTCGCCAATTGGATAATAGTTAAAATTTGGGAATCCAAAATTGGCGAATAGTTCAAGCTATAACATGACTTATTGTCACATTTTTACTAAATTTTATTATAGTCTTATTTAAATCACCAAAGAAATTATTTTAAGAAAAAAATTAGCTCAAAAATATGCCATAATATTCCATAGATGATTAGATTAGATTCGCCTAAATTTTATAAATAATAGTAAAAATCTATATTATTTCATCAACAATATATCACAATTATTAGTTGCTTTAGGAACATATTTCTAATATTTAGTTTCCACCATTGATTTATAATATAATCTAATGGCCTTTATGTTCGACAAGGTAAAATGTACCCATGATCTGTAATGTTCATGGGGCCCACAATTTTAGGTCTCATGAGCATTATAGATTGTGTGTACATTTTACCTTACAAAGAACAATGAGGGTCATTAGATCAGTGATCTAAAAGCATTTTTGATCTCCATGAGAATTACAAATAGTGGGTACATTTTACCTTGCAGAATACAATGAGGGCCATTATATTATATTTTAAAACAATGGTGGAGAGTAAATATTATAGTCTACCCCTTAAACCCATCAATAATTCCTACTCTTGGGCCTCTGCTTTCCCATGAGAATTATTTTTATATTGGACAGATTCGCCATCATAATTAATGCATTTTCTTATTATTTTTCAAGATTCATCAAAATTTTCTATAAAATTTTAGTGATGTAAAATATATCACCAATAAAATTAACATGTTTTTCAAAGAAAGGAAAGATTTTCCAATAGAAATTAATATTTTTTCCTAAAATGGTGAAAGATTCACTAGGGTTTTATATCTTTTTTGAGGGGGGTTTCTTAAAGTTATCATAGTATCCCATCCATCAAATATTTAATTTTATCTTTTTGGAATTTAGAGAGCTATTATCTTAGACTTGGAAAATATATCCCTAATCATCTATCCAATCATACATCCAACAAACAAAATAATTAGGTTTTGATCTAGATCTTTTGTCTTTTATCCCTATCTTTCCTTTTTTCTTGAAAAGTTTCCTATTTCAAGTAGAAAGTTAAGTTAGCCCATATCATTAGTGGATAAAATATATTAGGATTTTTGGCAACTCTTGAGTTGGTAAACTCCATTCCTTATCCATTTTCTTGGAATCACAAGTCTAGTTCAAGTAAAATCATCCATATCTTAGAAATTATCATAACTAGAAGATCTAGGTTAACCTTTGTCTATTGTGGTTCCATCCAACATAATCCTTTATCAATAAAAAAAAAAAATCCAAAATAATCATATCTATATCCTTGTCTAATCATCTCTTTAGGAAGTTCAAAACCCACAAATCCATATCAACCATCCACTTTTCATCTCACATAATTAAGGCTTTGAAATTTGTTTTCCTATCACAATTTCTTAACATAAGAAGCTCATGGATTATAACCAATACAATTCAAAAATAACAAAAAAAATGGGTGATAATATTCTTTAGTATTGTATGCCTTCTAATTGACACATCCCAAGCATATACCAAACACCACAACCATCTTTTGCAATGTTTATTCTTTTTTTATGAGACAACACACAAAGTTCCTCTAAAATGTCACAAATAAAGATACAATAAATGTAACAAGACCCAAATGTAACTAAATCCATTGATAGTGTTATTTCTTTCTATCCCAATTGACATTTTCTTATGCTAGCTCAAAAATCTACCAAGCTAACTTCTAATTTTGGAATTGTCCTACTTAGGGAGAAAGTCTAGATACAACCATTGTCTAATTACAAACATTAGAGAGAGAAAATTAACCCATTATACCAACCACAAACATCCCCATACCATAAATTATTAATGTCTCCATATTATCTATTATAATTTCTTCAAACCAACCTTTTGTACTTTCAATTAACACCCACTCATCGATATTTGCTAAAAATAAATCAACCTACTTATAAAGGACCCATCCCATATACTCTTATCACTAGGCATCCATTCCCATGAGTAACCATCAAATATAATCATACATCTGATATTCCTCACAATCTTCCACATTCAACAAACTAAAAAACAAATAAATCCCAATTCATTCGTAATATTCCATGCATTCAACATACCAAGAAACAAATATATGTCCCAAATCATTCACAATATTCCACATCCAACATACCTACAAAAACATATATCCCATAAAATAGATCATATATCCCCTTGTCTATTATTCCACAACACCAATCATATTGTTTAAGTGGAAGAAGGAATCTACACTAATTACTGAATTAACCCAGATCAATCCTTTCTCCACTAAACATTGGAAGACAAACCAATGGGGGTGTTAACCTTGGTTAATGTACTCATAGTAAATCCAAGCTTCCTAAGTTTTGTTCCTTTGTTACAAAGAGGAAAGATTGACAAAAGTGTGATTTAATTAACATGGTCACCCCACAATAATGGGTTACATGTTTTGGCCAAACTTCACATTAAAATAAACATTTTGAACAAAAACTTCACTTTCTGACACCTATAGTAGCTAAAATCTTAGGAATTTGAAGATGATGTGAACTAATTATTTGTGATATGCTTTATATAGATTTTAAATATATTTTTTAAAAAAAATTGAAATTATATTGTACTTTTTTGTGTGTCTCCTTTGATTATAACTAGTTTTTGAAACAAGGACATCAATACTTAGTGTGTAGATATTTTTCAATATTTTTCACTAATTTATTATTTTTTCACATTTGTAGAACATAGAACTTGATGTTTGGTGAAAAAACTATGTTTAGAACTTATATATATATATATATATATATATATATTTATAGTTGTTGGAAAGCTCGTTTTGACGACTATTCTCCTCCAACTTGGTTTTTCAAGTTGATTCCATTTGGAACTTCATAATTTATATTTGAATGTTAAAAAATGAATAAATTTTGAAATAGAGGGGGGAGGTCAAAAAGGGGCCTTCATTTGAAGACCCCTTTGAATGAAGGAACCTTCAAACAAAGAGGACCCCTTCATTTGAAGGGGTCTTCCAAGGAATACCCTTGATAGGTGTACATAGAGGCAAACAATATTATTTCATTAAAAAATATTTGATTATGAACCTTCGAATGAAGGTTAAGGGTTCTCTCAAAGGGTACTATTCATATGAAGGCATACATGTTCAAATGAAGCCCCTTCGTTTGAAGGTCTTTCAAAAAAAAAATTGCAGCCTACAATTTATGTTTGTGCAAAAACTTGTAACCCACTATTGTGGGTTCACCCATATGTGACACAAAACCCTAATTTAATTAAAAAAACTATTACATAGAAAAATATGATAATTTATATAATATTAATGTAAACTGGAAAAGGGAAAATAAAAAGGAACCTATCACCAAAAGTTGGAGGATTTTGTCCATGACACAGGCATGCCAGATGGATGATAGTGTGCCACACTGGGGTCTTGAAGGTATTTTATGGCCTTGGTGACTATTTGGTAATTTCAATGATGCTCTACTTTTCTAGATCCTACCATTTTCCACCTCATATTTAAACTTGCATAGGAACAAAAGAAGAAAATGGGTTATGGATATCAAAGAGTTCACCTTGGTCAAACCCTCATTTTGGTATTTCTACCTCCATGAATTTCCAAATTGATAGAAAGAAATAGTGTGTTCTCTAAATCTTAAGTGTTTCTAATATTGTGATGAGAAGTGAAAAATGAAATAGTAATCAAAACCCTACTCAAGTATGTTAGAGTATATTTCTATATATCTCAAATAAGATAATGGAAGATCCAACCAAATAAAAGTGTTATGCTCAAGAGAAGATAAATAACAATAAGTTACTTCGCATTAGTGAAGTGATGTGATCAAAGCTTTACTGAGAGAACTAGTTGATATCATACCCAATCATGATAAAGAGGTACAAGTTGATCATCAATTAGTAATCCTGACTATTTTGCAACACTCTTGGAGCTTCAACCAAAATAACAAGAGCAAGTAGTAGTAAGTCTTGTTCACAATTGTAGATTTGGATGCTCATTTTGGTAGGGATTCACCGTAGTATTCATCATGTATATTTAATGAAAAAAATTCATGTTCAAATAGGGAGCAATGGAATGACCTAGGGTATAGGTTGACATGTCAAAATTTTAATTTAGGAATTTTTTAGCACACTAATGTGGAAAACAGGGTCACTTCATACAAGGCAAAGACCAACTCTTACAAGTGTGTGGATTTTTCATGCAATTTAGTGGGATTCTAGCATGTTGTACTAGTGTCCATGTGCCATATACTCATCAAAGCGAGAACAACCAGTAAAAGGTCCCTTGACTTAGGACCTAACTTAGTTTTTGGCATAGGATCATTGATAATGTTTTTACGATAGTATCAACAAATATCTAGAGTTTGAGATAAGGAAAAGGTTGGAAATGGAGTATGAGAGTGGATATTAAAGCAAGTGCCAAAGAGACCATGAAATTATGATTGCACCATTGGGGAGCATAATTTATGATGCCACATTCATCCCCCACTTTAGTGAGTGTATGAAACTACATGCACGTGCAAGATAAAGTATATGAAAGTAAATAATGAAAATAAATAATCATGTAAAAGGATACTATAGAGGATGAAAGGAATTTATAGATGAGAGAAGAAATACCCTAGCATAGGAATATGCAATTACCATAGTGTTAGGAACTACAACTTGCAAAACCACCTTGAAAGAAAATTTAAATTATCATGCAGTAAAAAATAATTTTTTGTAGCTCAAAAACTTATAAGGAGAATGAGAGTTTGATCCATAGGGGAACGTGAGGGTAGATATGTTCCACCTATTTCCACTTTCTTTTATGGATGTAGAAACATAGTGGCGATCTTTCCACTTCAAGCTTCTAGAGAGGTGATGAAAATTCATTTAGTAGTTCCATTTAACAAAATAAGTTTGCGATGAAAAATATTTGAGAGGAACCAAGGTGGAATCAAGATTCCAACATAATTAATGGTGAAAAATCAAATTTTTTAGGCCCAAGTTATGAAGGTTATAATGAAGATCACTTGAAGAGAAGGGTAAACATTATTGCTTCATTTTTCATTTTTATTTAAAATAGTAAAACATTTTTACTTTTTTACTATTCATTCTTAATTTTCAACTTTCAATCATTTAGAGAGGTCTAAGTAGACTTGGCATTTAATATGCCATGTCAATGATCGTACTTCCCACCCAAGTTGCATGTTTTCATGGAATTCATAGTGCAAGGCATTGAGGCCCATGAGGTAAGTCAAAATTTTAAATTTTGTGTATAAATAGGAATTTATTTAATGTTTTTCACATCAAATGAGTCACTTAGATTGTTGGCATCTAAATTTGGCACTCGTGTCCAAGATGGGTGCTAGCACCTAGAGGGAATGCTAATATTTTCTTGACACACTAAAATTTGGATAAGATGCTAGTATCTATGGGATGCATTAGCATGTTTAACTTTTTAGGAAAAAATTTGGATTTTCTTTATTGTCGATTTTGTGATGAGGAGGAATTGATTAGATTTTGTTTGATGTACTTGTAGGTTCCTCTAGATATGCAAGTGCACATGGGTGAAATTATGTACACACTATTGTGTGGCCATTTCCAAACACTTATAGCATTGGAGGTTGGACATCTTAAATATGTTAAATTGTGGTGGGTGTCTATTATTCCCACCATGATATTTCATGAGATGATATTGATGGTGATCGTGGAGCATTGGGATGTATACACCTCAACCTTCCATCTTCTAATGAGGGAGAAAAAATAACCTTGGAGGATGTGTACTGGATTCTATGACTTACCTTATGAAGTGAGACCATGTATCTTGAGGAGCATTAGACAATGGACTAAATTTTGGCTAGCTAGACGTAGTCTCAATTATTCCATTCTCAAAAACACTACCAATCATATCTACATGTCATGGCTATTACATGATTTAATTTCCATCCCAGTCATAACTAACATTAGGGTTGTGACCATTTCTCTCATGTTAGTGCTAGATGGGAAAGAATCACACCTTCATGGAGGACTCATCCATACCATCTGAGCGACGGAGGACTAGAGGACTGTCTTCACCTTGGGGAAAAGTATGTTGGTCCACTTATATCATGATGTTGGGTGTTATGTGTACTATGAGGCACATATTTTAATGGCTTACACCCTCCTCCAAGTGTGGGAATTCAAGCACATCATGTGCACATGGCCTATAAGGTTCTTGGTGGAGCCAATCTACACAAATCCTAAAGCAGATGTTGATGCCTTAAAGAGGCCATAATAGTTTGGTGATCTACTATATTGATGGGTCATTTTTGAGATATTACAAGCCATGGACATTATATGAAGGTTGTCTAGGGTGTTGCAACACTGGGTAGGTCAAAGTCATCAGATAGTGAGGATGAAGTGGGATTGGCTCTTCATTGATCACCAAGAGAACATTTTCATACCCTTTTACTATGATAGGGTGACTTGGTAGTTCATCCACATGCAATGGGATTCCCATTGTGTGATTGACTTATGTACGAGCTTATCATGTAGCATCATGAGGCTTGGAGATGTACCCCAAACTACCACTATAGGCATTTCATTGAATGACCTTGATGACAAGGACTGGGATGCAACCCCCTTGTCTATATTTGATGATGTGGGTGTAATACCAACATATGTAACATGGTGGAGCATCGATTTTTCTACCCCCATGTTTCATGTGAACCATCCACCTAGTGATCCAACTTTGTGGGAACATTAGGGAAAGGATTTTGAGGAAAAGGGAAATGAAAATGATGGTGGTTGTGATGATGAGGAGCAACTGACACTAGTAGTAGGAGGGAAATGAGGGTAAAGGGAGGAGGCTATTAATACCACCGAGGGGAAGCCCAAGTCCCAAGTGAGTGAGTAGAACTAGTACTACCTACTATAGTTTTAGTTCCAAGTGTTCATAATTGTGGGCATTACAGTGTTCAATTTCTGCTATAATTCCCCCAACACCACAAGCAACTCCAAGTACAATCATGGTTGCTACGCCCATGGATCCCTAGTGGCTCCCTGATGATCCAAGTGAGAAGTTAATATTTATGTTTTAATTTTTTATTGAATAGAACATTAGATTTTGATATATATGATGAGATATTTGATAAGATTTTTTTTCATTTTTACAGTCAACACAAATGCATGGATCAACTTTAGAGGCCAAGTCATTGCAGAGATGGTCCCTAATATGTATCTTCAATAGATGTTGTAGGCTATTTATAGTCCACAGTAGACCATGAGGTGACATGTAGATATTTTTGAGCTCATGGCACAATTGAGTACTCCATATGACACTAGTACACAAACAACAATATATGACTAAATAAACCACTAAAATTGCATATAAATAAAGTCCTAACTTTAGTCACGTGACTATTAGTAGTTTATTTGTAGTCATTTATAAAACCACTAAATTTATGACTAAATAATTTTATTCATTTATTTAGTCATTAATTTGGTCATTGATTTGGTCATTGATTTAGTCATTGATTTAGTCATTAATTTAGTCATTTATTTAGTAATTAATTTAGTCATATATTTAATCATTAATTTAGTGTTATATTTAGTCATTAATTTAGTGTTATATTTAGTCATATATTTAGTCATTACTTTAGTCATTAATTTAGTCATTACTTTAGTCATATATTTAGTCATTAATTTAGTCATTTTTTATTTATTGTTTTCCATTAATTGGTAGTAAATATAGTCATGAAATGAATAATTTATTAAGTACCATAAATTTTATAATGCAAAACTAACATAATATTAAACTTGAACTAAAACATAAAAGCAAATAAAAATATTACATATACGAACAAGCTACAACATGCTAGAATTAAAAGATTGATTCAACATCATGATAAATAAAGGTAATCTGCAATAAAAAAATTTAATGCAAATATATATATGTGTGTGTGTGTGTGTGTATGTGTGTGTGTATGTATGTATGTATATATACGTATATATATGTATGTATATAAAGTTACAAGATGTCAAAGTTTTCTAAGAGTTTCCAACTCTCTCAAATACACTGTGATAATTAAGATCCCTGAACAACACATTCAAAATACTACATAAAGCAATGAGCCAAGATGTCTAACATTAACTAGTACATGATAAACATGTTCAACTATGTCATTTTCTGCAAATATTTTAGTAGCCACTATAAGAAGGTTCCCTCTTTCTCTTTTAGACGAACAACTCCATATATTTTGTCTTCATAAACAAGGGGTATGTGAACGATTGATTTTTGGCTCATTATGACTTCTTTAACTTTTCTAGGGTTTTTCACCTAAAAGGAGAGAGGTAGGGCCAAAAATGCAAACTAGCTCATTCAAATTATGTTATGTGAAATGTTGTCTAATCTAAATGAAGTAAACTAAATGCAATTGACTAATGTAAATGGATAAAAATGAATGTAGAAGTGAGATTTAAGCTATGTTTGAAAACACACTATGATATGCAAACAATGAACTAAATGAAGAAATTATGCAGAACAAAGAGAAATAGGATGAATCTGAGTGCACCTTGACAAAATCTGATGAATCTAGAATGTTATGGATGCTGGTTGAAATCATTGATTTCTCACAGTGGGACTCATCCGCCCAGAGTGGTGAATTAGTCCTCCTCCTCGTGAAAATGTGTTAGAAAAAAGTTTCTATCTATCGGGATCCAGAATTTGAAAAAATTTAAATTTTCAGTCCTAAGGTGGGACTCATTCGTAGTCCTATCCCAAATTTCTAAAAAATTGGGAGGCAACTTTGCAACACCAGATCTGAAAATCACTAAATGTCGAGTTGTTGAAGTCATTTATGCAGAAAATGGACAAGAAACCTTCTCCAAGCTTGAAATAGACTTGAGTTGATTTGAAGCATTTAGTTGACTTGTAAACCAATCTTCCACACCAAAAATCTTGTTAAATCTCCATACCAAGGTCTACAAACATGGATGGAATAGGGGAAAAATGGTTGAGGGTTAGCAAATGGGGGTTTTCCTTTGTCAAACCCCACTTTTGGTAATCAAACCCTTAACAAAACATTGGAAGGAAAGAGGTTGATAAACTAATAACATGCAATAGCTATCAACTTACCAAACCCTTGATAATGCAAGTCTGAAGTAATGTCAATGGATGCTCCAAAGTTCTTGAATATTGCTTGAATTGATGTTGTAGAATGATTGAATGCTTGAATATGATGTATGAATGTTGGAGAATTGTAGATGTAAAATGAGGTGAAAATAACATATTTATATGCAGTTGTGTCTTATTTAACTGTTCATTCCTCATCACAGGCCGACATCAAGTGATTTTGAATAAAAACCCAAAAGGAAATTTTAAAAATTTTGAATTTGGAGCTAAGGGGGACTCATTTTCCACCCATGATGAATGGGTCTCACCTAGGACCTAAAAATATGTGTTGGGAAATATGTTTTATTTAATGTTGTTTATCGAGATAATATTCAAAATTACACTTAATTAACACATATGAGGGCATAAAGGGGTCAAATAAAGCATGAGAAAGGGATAAATAGTGAAGATGTGCCTAGAAAAGCATGAAATCTTGTTACAAGACTTTACAACACCTCAAAATGGGACTTGTTGATGAATAAAAAGGTGATTTTTATGTGAATTATAATAAATAGGGTCTAGAAGAACGTAGAAATGTCTTACAACACTTCACAACACCTTCACAAGACATCATTATTTGAATTTTAGTACCTAAATATGCACTTTCCAGCCACATTACAACATAAAATCATAACAAAATTATATATCAAATACCATGAAGCAAGACCTAAAAGGCCATGGAAATGACAAGGGACCATTTTTATATGGCACATTTAGCCCCCACTTTAGTGAAAGGGTGAACTTGCTTCAAACTCACACTAAAGTAGCCATGAACATCGAGAGGAGGGTTCAAATGCACTTACGTTAGCAAGATGGAATATACCGATCAAGAGGGATGATCAAGTCCCCTGGATGAAGATCCCATGGAAAACTAGACATAAGAACAAAGGAACACAAAAGTGTTGAAAAGAAGCTTCGATCATCAATCCAACTAGTTGTGGATTAGATCTAGGCTAATTGTTTGAAAAAGAGAATGTGTACTCACTCTGGGGTGACAAGACATAGGATGGCCTGCCGAGTGAGAAGGCCCAAATGTACTCACTCTGGGGCCACGAAACTTCTGAATATCCACGGGGTGAGAAAGCCCAAAAGGTAAGATACATACGCTAGTTGGTATGCACTCAAAAACAAAAAAGTGGCTATGGGGAAAATTCATGCTGCTAGTTGGGCTTCCCGCTCAGCCATATTAAAGTTACACATATTGATAACTTTAACAAGGCACCACAAAGAAAATGTCATGAACAAAAAGAAAGGTACCACAAGCATGCAAGTTTCATTATGCAAGGTGGAAAAAGTGCAAAAATGTAAAATGCAAAAGTGTGAAATGTAAAATATAAAAGTGTTAAATTCTTGAAGGAGTCTTGTTCAGTTCATGCAACGTCAGTCACTTAGGAAACATTGTGTCTAATGTCTCCAAAAGAGGACCAATCAAAGAATAATATATTCACAACTTAGGGGATGTAGTGCGTCGCATCAAGCCACTAAGAGGAATGTAATATGCTGAGATAGATCACACTTATGAAGGACATCACACCCAATGTCATCCACAAAGTGGAAAACACGTCATATAAATGATAAGGCTACACTAAGAACCAAGAATGAAAATGAAATAATGGCAATGTATGCCCCCCACTTTAAAGGAATTGCTACACATCATTCTGTGAGAAATTACTTTAAAGTAGAGAAGCAAAGAAAATGCAAAAAGAAAACAAGACATGAGAGCCAACTTGGAAATCCCTATGCCAAGTCATATGTTTCGAAGTGAGGCTACGCTATTTCAAAGAAAGATAAAGGAAAGGGAGTTTCCCCCCATAGAATAAAGCACACTAAACACATAAGGGATCTATGGATTTGGGTTAGTATGTTCGTTGCTACAATGTGTTTATGAAAGAGCTCGAAACTATCATCGTTCCCCAAAGCACATAGAACTAGAAGAATGACACAAAGATATCGAAAACAAAAGAAAAATAAAGCTCATTTTGGGTCAAAATGGAAAAGACATTATGGTCTCAACACTTTGCATCATCCCCAAAATGAAAACACAAGCTAAAAGAAAATGAAAAAGGTGAAAGAAAAGTGAAAAAGCTTTTGAGTCAACATGAAGGAGACATTTCAATCTCGATGCCTTGCATCATCCCCAAAAGGAAAACACAAGAAAAGACAAAGTAAAATGAAAAAGGACCGATTGGGTCAACATGGAAGAGACATAGGGCATCTCTATGCTTTGCGTCATCCCCAAAAGGAGAACACAAAACAAAAGCGAAAAAGACAAAGACCTTTTGGGTCAACATGGAAGAGACATAGGGCATCTCTACACTTTGTGTCATCCCCAAGAGGAGAACACAAAACAAAAGAAAAAAATACAATGTACGACATATAGAAGAATAGAGGTACTAATAGAAGTGTACGAAGAGAGGGAACATTAAACACACATTACGGGGGAACACAATACTCACATGAAAAACAAAATAAAAAGAGAAAAGCAAAAAGGCTAGTTAGGAAAATACAATTCAACCATCTAACAAGTCATCTACCTCCCAATCATGTCCAGTGTAATGCGAGGGCAGTTGACTATCCAAAGGAATAATTACAAGTGCCAAACCAGGAGTTGTACTAGGTTCTTCTCTTGGTGGAGAGGATTTATCATTTAAGCTCATTGTGGATGAAAATAAAGAGTTTAAATCATTATGCACTTCTTCATCTATTTTTGCTATCATCACATCATCATCATCATCATCATTATCAAGATTAATGACAATGGGAGGACAAAGAGTGATTTCTAAGGATGGATGTATCAAAAGTTGAGGTTGTTGGATTAGTTCATTTTGTTGTGAAGGTTGCACTAGACTCTCGTGTTGCAGGTTAGGAGGAGGGTGATCATATAATACTTCTATCAAAGGTAAAGGTTGATTTTCTTTATTTTCTTTCATGTGAGATTGACCAATATGGATATGATGATGACACCTATGTTTCCTAGCACCGTAGTTTTATTTAATTATGTTTTGGAGTTGTTGAGGTGTAAGAGCGGATTGAGGCATCACAGGTTCTTCTACTTCCGAAGAGGGAAGAATAGAAGAAATTGAAGATGATGGATCAACCACTTTCTCTTTGACTTTATATATTTGTTTAATGTGGGGAGGCATGATAGTAGTTTCTTTATTTTCCCTTGGTCATTTAAATGTTGGCTAGGAAGTATCTAGGGGTGGTTGTTCAGGAGGTTGTATGGTTAGCTCAATGTTAGACTTAGGGTGAAGCATGGTTTCATCTATGATAGGAGGTGTGGAAGTGGATGGGGAAGCATTACGAAGAGACAATTCGGCTATCTTTTTGGCTTTGAAATTTTGGCAAGCTATGAAAAGGAAGTCCTTACAAGGTGTGATGGGTTCCATGGGTGCAAGCCAAAAGGCTTCTAATGAAAAGTTACTTTTAGACGATAAGGGATTAAAGCCACTATGATGTATGGTAAATATATCATTTACATGTGGAAACTTCAAACACTTGTGAACAACCAAGGGGACCGCTTTTATTGAGTGAAGCCAAGGGTAGCCTAGCCACAAACAAAATTGGTTAGATTATGGAATGATTGAAAATGTTATATTTGAAGTTTTAGGTCCAACTTGTAAGGGGAGTACGATCGATCCGATCATAGGGCATGCAAAACTAGTATGTGTCTTAATCCATGCATTTGGTTTATTATAATCATCTTGATATAACTTATGTAATACTAGAAACTCCTCCCTGATCACATTCTCACCACAAGTGGGATCTATTAATACCCTGTTAGTGGGCTTATCATGGATTCTACCAGCTATGTAGAGAGGATCATCAGGAAGCTTTTGTAGTATGTCTTTAGCAAAAAAAGTGATATAAAGAGATTTAGTGGTTTGGCCCTTACGAGGGATAACGTCTATTGTAGCCACAAATTGATCCATGGGACCATTTTCAGTAATAGGTGGAGATGTATCATGATGTTAATTGTGTGTATCAATAGTCATTACATTAGTGTTTGAAGGTTCACTAGCCTTTACAAATGAAGTAGTGTGTTTAGGAATAGGATTGGTGAAAATTTGTAAGTTCTAGTTAGGGGGTGCAACCGACTTATTACCTTGATCATTAACACCCACAATGGACAAATGGCTTGAATCAATGAGGTCTTGAACTAAATGTTTTAGATGCTGACAATGTTCAGTGTCATGTCCATTTTGGCGATGAAAATGATAGTAAGCATTAGGTTTGAAAGTGGGTAGTAAGGACTGGTTTGGATCAAGCAGTCAAATGGGGGGCAACATGAGCATGCATTGTTGAATTAATTGGTTCATTATGTGATGAAGGATATCAGGTAAGGGAGTAAATTTTCTCTTCGAGTCCCCATAGTTATAAGGCACCTCTGATTTAACAAATAGCACTTGAGTTTGAGCTTGTTGGGTTGGTTGCAGTTGTGAAGGAGAAGGCAGATTGAACTGTAAAATCCCTCTATTTTGTTTGTGAAAGTTTTGTGTGTTGTTTTGATTGTTGTGTTCAGGTTTTTCAGTTCGTTTAGAAGTGGATTTTGAATCATGACTTGAAACTGAGTTATGGTATTCACACAAGGTTGTGCATGAATGCATAAATGAAGGGAATTTCATCATTATTAGCTTATCCTAAAGGTGTGTGTGCAATTTTTTGATAAACATCTTTCACAGATGTGCATAAGGAATTTTGACATCAATTTGAGCATACATAGATTGGTATCATGAGATAAAATCCATTAAATTTTCATCTATGTTTTGTCTACATTGCATGAGGTCAGCCATTTTCTTTTTAGGTGTCATGTGAACTTGAAAGTGACTAATGAAAACATCCACCAATTCATTGAATGAATGGATAAAATGATTGGAAAATTTGGAAAACCATTCTAATGCAGTATCTCTCAAGGTCCTTCGAAACAGTTTGGCTAGAAATTTATCATCAATGACAAAGTCACTACACAAAGTTGTATAAGCATTAACATGGTTGACAGGGTCTCCTTTACCTCTGTATTTCTCAAACTAAGGCATTTATGTCCCTTGTGGCATCGGGGTATGTAATATTTCTAAAGATAAGGGGCTACTATAGACATGATATGTGGTTGGAATGGATTGACCTTGGCTAATGGTGGAAAGTTGGTGTTGCATGGATGAAACAGTATTAAGGAGTTGTGTAAGAATAGTATCAGGGTAAGTGGGTTGAGGTGGAAGAGAAAAAGGTGATGGAGTGTAAGTGATGTTAGGTGAAGTGAAAGGAATACTATGAGAGGTGAAGGTGGTGGAGGGGACTTGTGATGCCACAAGAGAAGTAGGAATGATAGGTGGAATCAGGAAAGAAGTAGCCACATAATTAACCTGTTGCATAGTTGTGTGGACTTGCGGATTGGTGTAAGTTGGTATAGATGCTACAGTTGAAGGGGGAGGAACGTGATGTCGTCCTTGGCTTACAGGAATGTTTTTGGATTGAGTATTAGAAGAGGCATGTTTATTATAAATCCTAGCAATTCTCTTCAGCACTTGCAAGCCATCATCACTTTCAATCAAATGATGAACATTGTTAATGGAAAGTATGGTAGTGGAGGATATGTTTTCTAGTGATAAATCTTGTTGTAAATGTGCAAAATCCTCATGAATATTAATGATCTTTTCTTGCAAGAGGGCATTGTTTTGGGTGTCAACATTCATTGGATGTAAAGGTGAAGGCATAGAAGTGGTATTGTCAGTGCCTAATGCACCATTGTCCATACTAGTAGTAGGAGCTCATGAGATCCCAAGGTCCACAACAAAAGTTCTCTCCTAGGAAGCCATGAGTCTAGAACTTCTTCTCACTAGAGTATTATCAACGGGGCACCAAACACTCATACAAGTACCAAAAAGGACAGGTGAATGCAAATGCAAGGTAATCTAAGATGTCTAATATGAAAAGAATAGAAATTATGCTAACTATAAGAGATAGCTAACTACAGAAAACAAAAATGTAGACAGATTCCAGAAAATTGCTAGAAATGTTGTTCAAAAAGTGTAGAGGGACTGATTCGCCCAGGGTGGCGAATGAGTCCTAGTATGATATTCTTTTGTGTTTTTCAAAAAATTGAATGTTATTTTAATGCTCTACAGAATGCAATCAAAGATGAAAAATGTAGAATTTTAGTTTTTATAATGAGATGTAATGCAAAAATGAAATCTAAATGAAGTTTTCACTAATGCAATATGAAAATGCCTAGAATGCAAGAACAAAACAATGTCCTGATTGAAATGTTGATGCAAAAGTAATCTAGGATGCAATATGAAAATGAAATCAGAAATGCAAAGTGTTCAAAATGTGGGTTCACCAAAATGAACCGTTGATTTTTGGCTCACTAGGACTTCTCTAACTCTTCTAGGGTTTTTCACCTACAAGGAGAGAGGAAGGGTCAAAAATGCAAACTAGTTCATTCAAATTATGATATGTGCAATATTTTCTAACCTAAATGAAGTAAAATAAATGTAATTGACTAATGTAAATGGATGAAATTCAATGCAAAAGTGAGATTTAAGCTATGTTTGAAAACACACTATGATATGCAAACAATGAACTAAATGAAGAAATTATGTAGAACAGAGAGAAACAAGATGAATCTAAGTGCACCTGGACAAAATCTAATGAATCTAGATTGTTGTGGATGTTAGTTGAAATCACTAATTTTTCACAGTGGGACTCATTCACCCATGGTGGCGAATTAGTCCTCCTTCTGGTGAAAAAGTGTCAGAAAAAGGTTTTTGTCTGTCAGGATTCAAAATCTGACAAAATTCAAATTTTCAGTACTAAGGTGGGACTCATTCACCACAGGTGGTGAATTAGTCCTCTCCTAAATTTCTAAAAAAATAGGAGACAACTTTGCAACACCAAATCTGGAAATCACTGAATGTTGGGTTGTTGAAGTCAATTCTGTAGAAAACAGACAAGAAACCTTCTCCAAGCTTGAAATAGACTTGAGTTGATTTGAAGCACCTAGTTGACTTGTAAACCAATCTTACACACCAAAAAGCTTGTTAAATATACACACCTAGGTCTACAAACACATATGCAATAGGGGGAAAATGGTTGAGGGTTAGCAAATAGGGGTTTGCCTTGGTCAAACCCCACTTTTGGTAATCAAACCCTTTATAAAACATTGGAAGGAAAGAGAATGTTAAACTAATAACATGCAATAGCTATCAACTTACCAAACCCTTGATAATGAAAGTTTGAAGTAATGTCAATGGATGCTCCAAAGTGCTTGAATATTGCTTGAATTAATGTTGTAGAATGCTTGAATGCTTGAATATGATGTATGAATGTTTGAGAATTGTAGGGGATGTAAAATGAGGTGAAAATCACATATTTATACACACTTGTGTCTTAGTTAACCATTCATACCTCATCACAAGCCGATATCAAGTGATTTTGAATAAAAACCCTAAAGGAAATTTTAAATTTTTTGAATTTGGAGCCAAGGGGGACTCATTCACCACCCATGGCGAATGGGTCCCACCTAGGACCTAAAAATATGTGTTAGGAAATATGTTGTATTTAATGAACATTGTTTGTTGGGATAATATTCAAAAATACACTTAATTAAGACATATGAGGGCATAAAGGGGTCAAATAAACCATGAGAAAGGGATAAATAGTGAAGATGTGCCTAGAAAAGTGTGAAATCTTGTTACAAGACTTTACAACACTTCAAAATAGGACTTGTTGATGAATAAAAAGGTTATTTTTAGGTGAATTGTAATAAATAGAGTCTAGAAGAATGTAGAAATGTTTTACAACACTTCACAACACCTTCACAAGACACCATTATTTGAATTTTAGTACCTAAATATGCATGTTCAAGCCACATTACAACATAAAATAAAAATATATATATCAAATACCATGAAGCGAGACCTAAAAGGCCATCGAAATGACAAGGGGCCATTTTTTTATGGAACAATATGTTATTTGTGACCTTTAAAATGTTTACATTTGCATCTCCTATTCCTTTCAAGTTTACTGCATGTAAATAGATATGGAGTGAATCTTCCCAATGCCCAAAACATCACCATCAAATGGACCCAACACCCTAACTTTATCCCCATCTTTCAGTTTATCAATACATTTCAGCAAAAAGAAAAAAAAAACACATTATATTAGATAGGTAATGATTAACCTTGTTTGCATAATAAAACAACCATTACTTACTTAAATATTACTTGCATGTGTGTGTTAAAATAATTGTAAAAGTAAAATTTCAAAAATAATTGCAATGATCAATTCTAAAAATCCAACACTCATAGTGTTGGCATATGGCTTTGGGAGATTGTTTTTTGGTTGCTAGTGTTGTCATTGATGGCAACTAGAGTCAGTAGTGTGGTTCATAGTTTAGAAGTAGCTCATACCGATAGGAAAAGTAGAAGAGAGTATTCTATCGATAGAGGGCATGAATAACACAATATCTGGTTGATAAGTTAGTCTGAATACTTCACTGGATCATTATTTTGTTGTGTGGATCCCCAGGGAAGCTTGTCAAGCATGTATGTTGCCTAATTGGTAAGTTTTGTAATGTTGCATTGATCGGTGTATGAGTTTGGAGATCTGGGAGAATGTTTTTCTCTCTATCTTCTCATTATGTCCGACCTGTTGTGTATAACATGTTGCGGATGTATGAAGAATAGTTGTTGGGAATTTTTATTTTGGTCCCTACTATAGTCTAGATAACTTGTGTGGGTACACATTAATTCTAATTGGTGATTTGAGCCGACATGTGGAAGAATATTATATTTTATTTGAAGTCGACATATAGTAATGAAATCCTTGTTAGCAAATATATATGTGAGATTGATAAATAATGTTTGGGTGTGGATAAAGAAGTGAGAAGGTGTGTGTGAGTGAGAAAGTGCAGAGCAGCTGTATGAGCTAATATTAGAAGATCTGTTGAAGTGAATTTTGTTTGTGCAACAAAAGGGTTTTTATGTAGGAAAGCAGAGTAGAGCAGAGTAGAAGTGTGAATTGGATAGAAGGTCTAGAATTTGTTTTATGTGCCTCATTGGAACTAAATCCAGGCATTTGTAGATGCTATATTCTCAGTTCAACATTTTTTTGTAATCTCAAATATTTTGTAAGATAGTAAGCCTTCCTTATTTTGAGCAGTGAGGTCTAGGAAGTGTGCCTGAATGCAAGTGTATTCCCTTTTAATCATACTTTTAACAGAGTATAATTTGTGGATTAATCTCCACTGTGGTTTTTCCCCTAAGAGGTTTTCCACGTGAAAATTTTGGTGTTATGGTGTTCACATTGTCTCTTTAATGTGTTTGCATGTTTCCTTCTATTTATATGTTGTGAATGGTATTAAAGGTTAAATATTATTGTTGATAGTTTAAGATCTGATTTGAAATTCAAATATTGTGGAACACTAATTCACCCCCCCTCTCAATGTTCCTAGTGTCCAACAATTGGTATCAGATTAAGTTCCTCTTCTGAAGTTTAACAGCTTGAGGTGGATCTTGGGTTACAATGGATGCTGGTGGTCTTCAACAACAACTTATGGTAGCACTTGATGATCTTGATTAGTCTAAAGCAGAGGTCACGACGTTAAAAGAAAATCTTGCGGCTATCGAAAAAATTCATTTAGTCAATGAAGGATAAAATAAATGAGTCAAGGAAAAAGAGGAAGGAACTATGTGGAAAGTTGAAGCAAAAAGAAAGAAAATTCCCATAAGATGTTCATCTGAATCAAACCCTAAAAGAGATAATAGAAGAATGTGAAAAAGTTGCTAAGGAAAATACTACTCTAAAGCTTGAAATGGAATCTATGGTGATGAAGTTAACCAAAAAGATTGAAGAAAGAAAGAAAAAGGAGGAGAATCTAGCCCAGACCTTGAAAGAGAAGTCTAAGGAATGTAGTAGAATTAATAGTGGATTCTTTCAGCTAGAGATTGAACTGCAACAATCCAAAAATAAAGAACAGGAGTTTGTGAGATAGATAGTTATTCTTAGAGATGAGATTGCCAATGTAAATGATTTTAAAGAGAAGTTTAGGGTCAGTTCTGCTAGGCTTGATGAGATAACTAAAGTACAAAAGGATGCAAATGATAAGCAAGGTCTTGGCTATGTGAAGGATGAGAGCTTTGGATCTGAATAAAAGGACCCTGAAAAGAAAACTCAGAAGAACAAAGGAAGAAGATATCTGGTAAGGCAACCAAACACTCAAAAATTTAATGGATATTGCTTTGTTTGTAATCAATTTAGACATATGAATTATTAGTGTAGAAGTAAGATAAATTCTAGCATTCCATCACTTTTTGGTTAGTGTTTTAACTCAAAAAGTTTGGTCATAAGTCAATTGAATGTAGAAGTATGTATGTCAGTATAAGGAATGTTAAATTCTACACCTATGGAAGATTTGGACATGTTGCTAATCAATGCAAATCAGGAGGAAATCAATGGAATGGATGGTATAGATAGAAAAATATAGTATGCTACAATTGTAACAAATTTGGTCACATTGCAAGATTTTGCAGGAACAAAAACATGGATAAGAGAGGTCTGGTTTATCAAGGTAGAAATTCACAAAAAAGGTGATAAGGGAAAAGGAAAAACATCCATGGAAGAGATAAGAGATCAGATGAAGAAAACGAGGGTAAACAAGAGTGGATCTGATGAAAGTAATAAGGTTGTACTAGAAGCTCCCTCTAGTAATTCAACTAACAATTGATTTCAAGCCATTGGCCTAGGGGGATTTTTCATGAAAATATTTTGTCCCCCTATGTGTAGTTGGTATCGGATCGTAGGAAGTTGTCAATAGGTGTATTATTCATCCTTAAATGTATCGGTGATTTCTTGTTCAGAAAGATGATAATATAAAATGAAGAATTTAATCTATGTAGATTGTTGAAGGATCAATTGATGGAGAATGTGCAATTGACGAAGGATATAGATTAATCTTTCAGGTTTGGTACCCTAGCTATATGAATTATGATGTATTTCCTGAATTTCTAACCTCATAATGATAATGTGGTATAGAAGGAAAATATGCCAGTTTGAAAGAATTTTTTTGAGCATTTCAACACTTTTGAAATTGGTGAACAAGTTTATGAAAACTTCTTTAGGAAGTTGTTAGGAAAGTTTGGTGTAAGTGATATTCCTCTCCCAGTAAAAGTAGTTGAAGTTGGATCATCCTCCGGTAAGGCAGAGAAAAAGTAGAAGAGAGAAAGAGAGTTGGCTAGTGACACTCTTTCAACACCTAAGTCAACAAAAGTTGAGGAAAAAGGTAAAGAGCAAATAGTTGTGGATGTAATCGATGAAGATTCTGATGATTACACACCAAGAGATGAACCAAAACCAGTTGAACCGGATGTGATAATAGCAGAAGAAAGTGATGAAGAAGGTGCTTTATTTAAAGAAAAGATATTGTAGATTGTTCAAGAAGAAGATGGAATGTAAAAGATAACTGACATATGGATAAATGGACCATCATATGCACAAGACTTCATTGAAGACGCTCTAGGAAGATACTTTGTGGACAACAACATTTAATTGGGAAGTTTTCATAATGTACTTCTAGAAGAATTGATTGAATATATCAGGGATGTTATGGTTTTTGTACCTCAGGACAAAAAAGAGGATGAAATAATCTCACATCTAAAGATGCAGTTTAGGCTATCTCTCACCAAACTACAAAAGACAATGAATGTACTAATACAATGCATTGACTCAGCAAATAAGATCTACAATTATTGTCTTAGGTGGCCTCATGTGGTTGGTAAATACAAGAACAAGTTGGAGAAAATATAGAATGAGTTTATCAGAATCGGTCAGGATTACAGTATGTTTCAGGACAAGGATGGAGAAGTGAAGAAAGAGATTCATGAGTTACAAGTTGAGCATGTAAAGGTTCACTTTTCTAGAAACACTTTTATGGATACTTTCTGGAAAGTGAAGGATCAAACTGAATGCAATTTAGAGAAAATGATTGAACTTTTGAAGAAAGGAGAAAAGCTAGAAGAAGCCATTACCATTCCTGAATCCCTTGTCCAGGTCATCAACAGGACATCAGAAAACAATAGTCTGATAATAGCTACTGGGATTGTAGTGGACTCTTGGAAGAAATTTCTTTCGGAGATGAAAGATAAGTATAAAATAATTTTCTAAATTTAGGCAACTTTTTTGATCAATTGGGGGAGAGAATGTGGTGAGAGAGAGTACAGTAAAAATATTAAAGCGAGAGAGAAATTAGTGGAAGTTTTTTTCATTAATTTCAAAGGGGGAGAGAATGCAATGAAAAAATCCTTGACGTCCAAAGAGGGAGTAGTGTTTTGTTGTGTTTTGAAGCTTTGAGTTTTGGTTCTGACACTTTGTCATTTTTCACTAAGTTTTTCCATCAATGCCAAAGGGGGAGATTGTTGGCATATGGCTTTGGGATATTGTTTTTTGGTTTCTAGTGTTGTCATTGATGGCAACTGGAGTCAGTAGTGTGGTTCGTAGTTTAGAAGTAGCTCATACCGGCAAGAAAAGTAGAAGACAATATTCTATGAATAGAAAGCATGAAGAACAGAGTATCTGGTTGATAAGTTGGTCTAAACACTTTAACGGATCATTATTTTGCTGTGTGGATCCCCATGGAAGCTTTTCAAGCATGTATGTTACTTGATTGGTAAGTTTTGTAATGTTGTATTGATCGGTGTATGAGTTTTGAGATCCAGGAGAATGTTTTTATGTCTATCTTCTCATTATGGTTGACCTGTTGTGTATAACGTGTCATAGATGTATGCGGAATAGTTGTTGGGAATTTTGATTTGGGTCCCTACTATAGTCTAGCTAACTTGTGTGGGTACGCATTAATTCTAATTGGTGATTTGATCCAACATGTGGAAGAATTTTTTTTTTTTTTAGTCAACATATAGTAATGAAATCCTTGTTAGCGGATATATATGTGAGATCAATAAATCATTTTTGGGTGTGGATCAAGAAGTGCGAAGGAGTGTCTGAGCGAAAAAGTGCAGAGCAGCTGTATGAGCTAATATTAGAAGATCTATTGAAGTGGATTTTGTTTGTGTAGCAGAAGGGTTTTTATGTAGGAAAGTAGAGCAGAGAAAAGCAGAAGTGTGAATCGGATAGAAGGTCCAAAATCTATTTTATGTGCCTTATTGGAACTAAATCTAGGCATTTGTAGATGATATATTCTTAGTTCAACATTTTGTTGTAATCTCAAATATTTTGTAAGGCAGTGAGCCTTCCTTATTTTGAGTAGTAAGCTCTAGGTAGTGTGCCTGAATGCAAGAGCATTCCCTTTTGATCATACTTTTAATAGAGTATAATTTGTGGATTAATCTCCACCATGGTTGTTCCCCTAACAAGGTTTCCACGTAAAAAAATTCGTGTTATGGTGTTCACATTGTACCTTTAATGTGTTTGCATGTTTCCTTTTTTTTATATGCTATGAATGCTATTAAAGGTTAAATATTGTTGTTGATAGTTTAATATCTAATTTGAAATTCAAATATTGTGGAACACTGATTCACCCCCCCCTTGTAGTGTTCCTAGTTTCCAACACATAGCAGTGCTTATAATGTTACTATTAGCTTCATGCTAATCAAATACAAAGGCCACAAATATAAACACTACATTACCATGAACACATACTAGACACATAAGGTTATGACAACACTATTACACATAAAAAAGGTAGCTAATGCACAAAAAAAAAGAATGCAATATGAGAGCACTACTACTATTGTTGTAAGGTGAAGGTGAAATACATTGGGATGTACAAAAATAGTGGCATTAAAGCTCTGAAACATAACCCCACGTAGTCAACATAACCCTGTCAATGATGACATATAAAAGAAGAAAAAAGAACAAAATGTATCAAGGCAACATGTGACAACCATTAAGAGCAGTCATTGAGGAGACAATGTAGTCTTTCTCTATTGCTTTCATAGTAGCAGTAAAGGAGTAACAAATAAGGTTGGATGTAGAGGTCACATAAATAATAGAGAAAGAGCCTTTCACTATTAGAAAATAGTGTAAGAGTATGCAAATAGAAGTAAGGAATGGTGTCCAATGAACAAGTAGTAGTAGTAATGAGTTTCATGGCTGTAGAAGTGAGTTTAGTGCAAGGGAAATGAGTTTTATGGCTATAACAATGAGTTTAATAGATTGAGAAACAAATATCATTACTAAATAGCAAGAAGACATTAAGAGAAAGCAGAAATAATATCAAAAGAAACATTTTTTTTAATAACAACAACTATAATGAAGAGTTAGCAGTAGATCCGTGAAGGAAAGAACAACAGGTATCATCTAATGAAAGAAGCAACATGGTAAGTTCAAGATGTTGACAAGGTCAATTACAATGCCCTAAAACACAGTCAAGCATCATAAACTATTGAAGTGCCAGCAATTCCCATTAAAAAGTGACAAAGTAGGTACAATAATTTTTCTATGGGTTACATTCAATATTTTAGTTGTCTATTCACTCTTCTATAAGCTTGCTCACTATTTGGGATCATAAAATTCATTAATACATGAAGGGTTTTAGAATCAAGGAAAAGTAACATTTCATAGCACTCACCTCAAGTTCAGCACCAGTAGTACTATCAATATCATGCACATACTCCTCAACTTCAGCATAATCACTATCAACATTGTCCTGAAGTTGTGTAGCTTTTCCATGAGCTCTATTGACAAGGTCTTTTCCTTTTTATTATGATTTCATATAGTTTCCCTGCATGTGGTTTAATCATCATGCAAAGTTAATATAAGTCAAGTAAAGAATGCAAAAGCTATAATTTTTTTTCCACAACAACTATTATATTACCTCAACTTCAACACAACTATGATTGGCATCAAGGTGCTCTTGTTTTCATGTTGCTTTGATAAAATTGCTTTGCATGTAGTTTAACCATCAAGCAAAAATATATATCCAGATGAATAATTTATGTAAAAACTAGTCAACAGATCCTTTCCAAGCATAAATTCATAATAGATGGAATGGGTGAAAATCCATTTTTGTAGACTCACAAACCCTAACTCTGTCTTTACAGACCTGTTTCAACAATTTGACTACAAAATGCACAAAACTCTTCAAGAATCCACCAAATTAGAAACAAATTGAAGTTAACTCACCCAACCACCTAGTTCAATGTAAAAGAGAACAAGGAAACCCTGTATAGGAAAGTACAGAATCTTGGAACTGCAAATGATCAAAAATTTATGAGAAAAGAACATAATATCAAGAGTTTTACTATTGATTTATCCATGGTAGCTAACACATTTCATACATGTTTAACAAAGCATTTTATCAAACAGGTCATTTCCTTGTTGCTATGGCTAAAATCCTAAAATAGATGCTTTCGAACAAGCTATGGATGCTTGGAAAAAATCTATCAAAGCATAATAGTAAGCAATAACTTAGACAAGGCAATGAATTGTTTGAAAAAAATGCATCAAAGAAATGTGGTCTCATGTTGATGGAATGCCATGACAAGCAAATTGCTATGGATTGTCATGGAATTCCATCACCATGAGACCACATTTCTTTGAAACATTTTTTCAAATAGTTCACTACCTTGCCTATGCTACCACATTTTTCATACATGTTTACCAAAGCATTTTATCAAACAGTTCATTCCCTTGCTGCTATGGCTAAAATCCTAAAATAGGTTCTTTCAAACAAGCTATGAATGCTTGGAAAAGTTCTCTAAAAGCATAATAATAAGGAATAGCATAGGCAAGGAAGTGAATAGTTCAAAAAATTCCTCAAAGAAATGTGGTCTCAATGGTGATGGAATGCCATGACAATCTGTAGCAATTTGCTTGTCATGAAATTTTTCTTGCCATTCCATCACCATGAGACCACATTTCTTTGAGGCATTTTTTCAAACAATTCATTGCCTTGTCTATGCTACCATATTTTTCATACATGTCTACCAAAGCATTTTATCAAACAATTCATTGCCTTGTTGCTATGGCTAAAATCCTCAAACAAGTACTTTCAAACAAGCTATGGATGCTTGGAAAAAAATCTATCAAAGCATAATAGTAAGCAACAAGCTATGGTCTCATGGTTTATTTTCAAGTGAAAACCAGCGTGATTTTATTCACATTTTTTTGCAAGTTATAAATGCATTTTTTTTTGGCAATTTTGTTGTTTAAAATGGGAAAAAATCGTTGACTAAAAGGTCAAAGATTTTTTCAAAAAAATTGGGGAAAAAATCGTCCAGCCTGTAGATTTTTTAAAAATCAGGATTAATCAGGTTTTTTTGCTTTGTGGCCGACATTGCCAAATTTTCACACCCATAAATGAGTTTGAGACTCCATAATCTTTCCCCATTCCTAAATAAAAAATAGTAGTATTGGCCTAACAATGCCTCATCGGTAGAACCCCCATCATAGCCTCACCAATGGCCTGATGAAAGAAGTTAATAACCTAGTATCAGTGTAACAATACCCTATCAAGTTGACTCCTAAGGTGTCCTCCCTGATAGACCAATAGATTCAACAAAATAAAGTACATCATTGTAACACATGAACATCGGTGGAACAAATTTTTGCATTCCCCTGATGGCCTGATATAACCATGGATTATCACGAATTAATAAATATCGAGGGAATCAGTCTTGTTTACCTTGTTAGTGGGCCAAAGGTGTATTAAGGGATTGGCACCCCCATATGGTTTAAAAACCTACACTTCTGAGACCTGACAAATCATTCATTGATCTCATAGTTATTTTTTCATAAAAATAACAGTCACAACATTTAGGACAGTCACAATGGATTTCAATGAAACAAAAGAAAAAAATTCATTGATTCACTGTTCTATTTATGATCATAATACTTTTCCTGAAGATCACAAGATTAATTTTATAAAGGTATGTTTTGGAAAACATTTATGAAATTTGTAGACATCTTTAGAATACAATCTAAAGATGATATAGTTGAGAATCAAAATATTGAGGGATAGCTACTTAGTTGATCTAAACCCATAGAATTATGGTCATTCCATGCAGAAACTATAGGCTTAATAGAGGCAGCCAACTGTGAAACTTTCTTAGTGAGACAGTTTAAGCAACTCATTATATGTTGGTACTCTTCATTTGATTTGACATGGTTTGGGGAGGCTCTTACTGGGTATTCAATAGATGGTTTGGAAATATTTGTTGATGAACTAGATTTCCTCTTGATACTAGTATTAGAGTTAGTATGATCTAGTGTTGCCATATAATTGACATATTCTACACTTGCTTCTCTATTATTTTTTTCCACCTAAAATACAATGCCAATTTCAACATATAGTCAGTTCAATTAAAAATTGAAATAAATAACACAATGTAAATTGAACCAAAAATCCATACACTTACTCCACATTTGTCCATTTTGGCCTACAACTCGTCTTGGCCAAATGTATATTCAGTCCTAACATTATCTCTTGCTCTCTTGCCTTTGTTACTCTTTATCAAATATTCTTTGGAACACATACTTTCTTTCAATTCCTCTCATTGATTGGGAGATATAGTGGAGTCTAACGTCTCTTTTCCATCCATGATTGTTTTTCTACAATTGTATCTAAAACTATTCATCAAAAGTCTCATCTTGTGCTTGTAATATTTTCTAGAGATTTTTCCACCAATAGTGTCAAAGGCATTTTCCATTTTTTGTATAACATATTCCACATTTCATGCATCTTGCTCTACAAAATTTAATTTGTAGATATCCAAATGGGCCCTACATCTTACGCCCAACTCAGAGGCCCACCTTCCAACATTTTTCCCAATGGGTTCACCATCTCTTGATACCTCAACTAAGAATGGCTTCTTCCCTTCTAATATTCCTTCTTTTGCATTCCTCTCTGTAGATCTGTATAAATCTTGACTCAATCTTTGTCTTTTAACATGAGCAGATGCATCTATTTCACCACTACAAATATTTATGGCTAATCCACTTATTCCATCAAAAGTTGTAGATGCAAAAGGGGCACTCTCAGGCACATTAGATGCAAGTGGACTATCTTCATGACTTTTGATTAACTAAAATTTCATGCTCCTTGGCCACATCACATGTGGCATGAGTAGGTAGATCAATAGTGGTCTCCACAGGTTTCACTTCATCACAACTATTTTTTTACCAACTACATTTGTTGAATCACAAAAGCATTGGTTTCTATGAGATGGCAACATTGTATCTTTACTTTCTTTTTACTTTTTCTCTGCATTTTCTCTGCTCTCCTTTTTTTCCTACATAAAACAAAAAAAAAAATATCATATCATGTCTTATATACATAAAGCTCTTGCCTATAAAATTTCATTAAACAATATTAAACAAATAACATACTACTTAGTGGATTTACAATTGCATGTTTGTACTCAAATCAAGATGTGATAAATATTCATTATTCTTGGCCACACGTTCTTCACAAAAGTGCCCATAATCTGTCACTAGAATTTCAATATTGTGATCACTATCATCTAATTTGCGCCTTAAATTCTTTTTCTTCATTTTCAGATGTCAACCAAAAACAATAATGTATAAATTAGCAACTTGATACAAAGATAATTAACTCTAATGAAAATTTGCATAAATACAAGTTTATGAGGTCTCAGTTTTAATGAACAGTCATTAAAACACGTATGAAGTCTAAAGCACTACAAACAACAATAGTCATTATGGTGCAGGAGCACCCATGGGTCTAATGGACCTAGAATGTTTTGGTTGTGTTTTTTTTTTTTGGTTTTGTGATGGAATAAGGTCTTAAGGACCATTTCAAATGTTTTGTAATAGGTCTCCTAGGTTTCTTGTTGATTTTTGGTTTTGGTGATTAACTTCTTTGTACAACAAGGCCTCCATCCTCCTTTGTAAGTTTAGTGCATCTTGGAAAATTAAGAAATAAAGATGCCTTGATATAACTAGACACCTGAGGGGAGTCACCTTGCTCATTTGAGTGGGCTTTGATGCCTTTCACACATTTTGGAGGTATTTTGTAGGTGCATTAAGGTAAGTTGTTCAAATTACCTTAATTAAGCATTTAAAGGAAAATATAGAGTCTCTAGGTGTTCCAACGACCAAATGATTAAAATTATAGTTGGAGGACATTGGAGGAAGTTGGGAGACCTTAAATTTGCCTCTCTTGGTTGAGGAAAGGTTGTTGTTGAAGTTGGAAAGAATTTTCAATAAAGAACTTGTTTTTTGTGTTTTCTGAAACAAAATTTGTTGATCCCGTGCTTTGTAAGGCCTATACATTTCGAGTTATGCTCCAAGAATGTGATGGTTGGAAAGAGGATTGAATAAGATTCATTTTGGCATTGGATTGGTGAATTTTCATTAAGAAATAAGGAAGGTATCCCCAATTCTTTATTGGGTGGTCTGAAAACCCTTAAAATTAGGGTTTTGAGAGAAATATGTGAATCTTTTCCATTCCCACGTGTTAGATCTGCTATTTCTTGGTGGGATGGAAGGTTTAACCCTGTACCATTATTCCCTAAGTGTTTTGGAGAATGACAGGTTCATGGGAGGAAGTGGTGCAAAGTTTTTGGCTTGACATCTCTATGTGGCAAGCCTGATTCATAAGCAAAAAAAAGTGAATTTTTGCTTGAGTTTTGGAAAATTTGTTTTAGAGATAGTTGGAAATGATGTGGAAGGGTGTAATTAGCCTGTAGGATTCTAATTTGAGGCTTTGGGGTGAAGGGGAGAGCCTAGGTAGTTTGAAGTTGTTGTTCTCAGACCTATTTAGGCCCTTTGGAGCAAACTGTCTTGTTCTAGGAACCCTAGTTTCCTTTTGAATTTTACCCAATTATTTTGATGATGTGTGTAGGTACCATAGGGAAGTCTAAATCTAGATTTTGAGCCTTCTTGGAAGTATTTCAGGATACTAAAATTTGACTGTCCTCCTGACAGTGTTGGCTAAGCCTAGTAGGTCTGAGTGCTGAGTTGGATGAATCTTGTCTCCACCAAGCATGGTGATCATTTTGAGGGTGTTATGTGATTATTTTGGGAATTTATAAGTCATCTTGTATGTGGTTTTATTAATGGGATTGTGAGTTCCTTAGTTTGGCCTTTGGAAGCCTAGGAACAAGCCTCTTGAGTTGAAAGTTTGTTTGAAGAGTCATAATTGAAAGAAGTTGTGCCTCCTAAGTTTGTTATCCCACCATTGCCTCTACATCACATTAGATGTTGTAGGTATTTCAGCCAATGGATATTAAATAATGGTTCTCTGTAGAAATGATAGTTGCATAAAAAACTTAGCATTGTATTTGAATCAATCCATCAAATCTTTAGCAATAATGTTTTCATTCATGGTTCAATAAAAAAATATGTATTACCAAATTTTAATTGGACATGAACTTGTAGCATGGAAACTATTTTTTAGAACTAAACCAATGCTTTACTAAGGTGATAGCACCATCACTAAGAAATTTCTATGGTATTAGGCGATTCTTACTTTTGTTGTTCTGTTACATAATGATTTGTTCATAACACCTAGATACATTCATGAAGGGGTAGATTTCATGAAAAAGAATAGATATGTTGGAGTGGACAGTGAGTTACAAGCAAGGAATGTCATGATTTGAGGACTAAGGAGTCAAACAACAGTGAACTTCAAGATATATGCAAAACAGTGAAGAACATTTGATCAAACCAAAAGAAAGCAATGGCCTTACAGTATATAAAGGTACATATGAGACAGTGATTTATAGTGCATAAATTCAGAAGCACAAATGTTGATAACAATGATATCACTGTTAAAAAGAATGTGAAGACAACAAAGGATGTGAGCAACATGTAATTCCAAAATAGTGGGGATATAATGCTTCAATGATGTCTTTTATAAAGGATGCTAGAACAATGATAGTGATAAAGAACATATATAAAAGCAGTAAATAGTCCAAAGGAGTTGTCAAGAAAATATCATTGTCAAAGTATTTAGCAATGATGGTATACATATTCATATTGCATACAAAATTTATATATGAAAACATATTCATATTGCATTCATATATGAAAACATATTCGTATTGCATCCTCAGTTTTATATGAAAACATATTCATATTGCATTCATATAACAACTTTGTTCAACATTAAATCTTTGAAATAGGTATTAGTCTAAAGGTTTGTGTCCTTAAAACATAAAACAGTCTTAAAACAACATAAAAGTCTTACATAAAAGGTCATAAAATGGGGCTCATCAATAATCATCTGCATTTCCAGCAAGATCAGAATCTCAATCACTCATGTCTACATCTACTTGATTTTCTTCCTCATCCTCATTTGTGACATGAAATAAATTCTCTCCCCTAATTTCTTCATTGGCAATCAAAATCTCTTCTTCAAACAATCCCTCATTATCTTCATCCACTTCTTTGAATGTTTCTTGTAAATTAACATATTACCCATCAGGCATTACATCAACAACTTCCACGAATTTTTGTCTCGAGCAAGACTCTGTTTGAGTGACATATGACCAACTTGGGCTTCTTACATCATCAATTAGAAATGATTGGTTAATTTGAAGAGGGGAAACATACAACTCATATGTCTCTGATAAAAATTGTCGTGCATTTTCATGTACAAATCCATACTCATCAAATTGTACTGTGGATGGTTGGATCCACTTAAATTTTAATAATACAAGACTATTTTCACCAAAATCCACTTGAATAATTTCTTGCATGAATCCAACATAAAATTTCTTCTCAATTTCATGAAGAAATTCAGCACTAACAACACAACCACAATTTGTCTTTCCTTTGTCTTTTTCTTCGGCTCTTAAATGACTACCATAGGCCCACAATCCACTAAAACACATAGCCCATAAATGTGGAGGACATGAAAGTTCACTTTCCTCTCTTGTTATATCTTGACCTTCTTGTTTTGCATCACTGATTGCATTAGCAATCCATTCTTCAAATTTTGGAAAAGAATCACCTCCAATCAAATCATGACGTTTGCACCTTTGAGGTCGATGTTGCATCCAAGTTTGATTCTCTTCATCATATTTTCTACATAGAATAATGGCGTACAAATAGTAAGATTAATAATATAAATGTGCAAATGCAATTGAGTATATAAATTATTGTGTAATTTTATTTTACCGATGCTACTTATCGAACAAAGATATGTTTTGAAGAATAAAGGAATGTATTGCACTTCTTTCTTGATATGATAGCTTGAAGAGACATCCATTGCCTTCTAATACTTCACCTACAACTCTCTCATCTTCGTCATCATCCCATACACGTTGATTGGAATTTTTTAAATCCTTAATATATTTTGTGCAAAATCCCATGGCCTCTTGCATTGAATATCCCTTAGACATACTGCCTTCTAATTTTTCCCTAGTACAAACATTTTTTTTCAAAACCTTCATATATCATTCTATAGGATACATACATCTCATTCTTACTGGGCCACAATGCTCTAGTTCATATTCTAGATGTATCAAAAGATGCATAGAAATGTTAAATATTTTTGGTGGAAATTCTCATTCCAATTGACAAAGGACTTCAACAACCTCCTCCCTCAAACTATCAAAGTTCGAAGGATCTAATACATGCAAACTCATTCTCTTTAATATTAGGCCCAACCTTATAATTTCCAATCTTGGTCCCTTTTCCACACTTGATATATTTACCACGATAGGTAAAATATTCTCAATCATGACATGATAGTCATGGGTCTTGAGGCCTCTTAAGCTATTAATGTCAGTTTTGCTTCTAATGCTGCTACTTACATATCTAGTGGGAAAGTGAGTTTGAGACATCAACTGTAAGAATTGTGCACATTATTCCTTTGTCCAAATATAAGGATCACTAGGTTTTTTATATTTTTCATTATCATATTTTTCAACCCAAATATTTTGACAAATCTTTATTTCTAGAAAGTCTTCACGTGATGAAATAGTATCAAGAGGACCAAAAAGAGTTTCTATAATAGCATAAGCTATATTTTTCTCAGTATGCATAAAGTCAATAGTATGCCTAGTGGCTATATCCTTAAAGTATGACAACTTATACAATATGCACAACTTTTTTACACCGCTTTCATTACATGGATCATATCTACTACTAGCAATCCCATCATTTTCAATAAATGACATTCTTTTTTGTCCATTCTAAACAATGTAATCACCTGTTATTAGAAATGGCACTTCACGATTCTCTTCTTGACCATTGAAACATGTTTTTTGTCAATGATATGGATGATCCATTTTAAGGTAAGCATGATGTTCATAATAAATAAACTTAAAAAAACTTCTTAAGTGCCTCACAAAATCCTTGAAGTTGCAAGTAGGGCATTAATGATATCCATGAATAGAGAGACTAGACAATATGCCATATGTAGGAAGATCATGAATCGTAAACAATAAGGAAGCTCTTAAAGTGAATTTAATTGAACGACCATCCCTTAAATATTGAATTGCTTCAATTCCTTTCCACAATTCCATTATCTCATCATTTAATGGCTCTAAATAAGCATCTATTGTATCTGAGGTCACACTTTTCTTTCCTGGTATAATCGATGATAACATTAAGAAAAATGGCTTAGTTGCTAACCATGGAGGCAAGTTATAATTTTTTAGAAACACTGGCCAAGTTGACCATTTAGTACTTTGATCTAAGAATGGGTTCACCCCATCTAGAGCCAAACCCAACCTTATATTATGAGGATCTTGAGGAAAATTAGATCATCTATTATCAAATTCCATCCACGTCTTAGAATCAGGTACATGTCAGTGTTTTCCATCAGTGCTCTTATTTTGGGCATGCCACTGCATAAGTTCAATAATGTCTCTACACCTATACATTCAAAGTAATCATGGGATTATCAAAATGTGGTGAAGAACCTTTCTAGGAACCACAACTAATTTCAACCCTTGTTTATACCTTGGTTCATAAAATTTCAGACATTCACTCTCATTTGCAAGAATTTTGTGAAATAATACACAACCATTCACACATGTGTGGATGTTTTCATACCCCAAGCTGAGCTTACTAATTTTCTTTTTACATTGACTTCATTTTGTTGGCAATGTGTTGTTAGCTTGTAACAATGAACTTAATAATGCCAATAACTGATCTACACTCTTATTTGTCCAACCATGCACCACTTGCAAGTTAAGAATTTAAAGGATTGTTGTCAAATGACTTAACTTACAATTAGCATGCACAAGCTTTAAAGCATTATCCATTGACTTGGCCCAATCATTTTTTAGACCCCCATTCAACATTCTATCAACTTCAAACCCTTCGTCAAACATTTTTTCCTCTTCATCTATGTTTGGTGCCACTTCATATATGTTTGTTTCTTCTTCATCTCTCACAGCCTAATATTCTATCATATCTTCATAATAATTGTAAGCCCAAGGGCTTATACCACTATGCCCATATATTATCATATGGCAATAAATCATATTTCCTTTTTTCACCTTTCCACCAAGACAATTTTTACATGGACATGGATATTTGTCAATGTACCTCTCATTAGCTACTCTCTCATCATATGCATGATATTGATCCATAGTCAACCTTTGACACTCATCCATCTATAATATTGTGCATTCCCATATTAATTTAGTTTCTGATTTAAAGAAAAAAACATAAATCTAAAAACAAAGATGCTAAAACATTGTTGAAAGTAGTCACTTTTAGTACATACCATAACAAAAAGAAGAGGATGGGTTGATGAAAGAAGTTGGGTTCACAAAAAGCTCAAAAAGTGGAAGTGTTTTTGTTGTTTTTCAAAATTTGTCACACTTGGACTAAAAATTTTAGGCACTTACAAAATGAATCTTAAAAAAGTCAATAATATGAAATTTAGCATTTTGAATCTAATTTCCAAATATGTAATTTATTCAAATACCCAAATGATATAAATTAAATTTTAATAGGAATGTATAAAAACAACTTTTTAAAAGTCATTTTTTTTAACCAAACTATGCACTTTTACGGACACCACTTTTTGACCCAAATAAAATTATTTTGCTAATTCCTTTTGGGAAAAGAGAGCTAACAACATGAAGATTGATGAGGAATTTTTTTTGTAATTTTTTTTAATATAGATTTTTTTATTGAATTTTTATTGGCCTTAATTGTTGTTTTTAAAAATCAATGTGTACAAACAACATAATTTGACCTAAACTAAACATTTTTGGAATATTATTTTTTTCATTGTGTAGAGAATTGTCTGAATATTGATGCCATATATATATATTTTTTTACAAGAAACATAACCAAAAAAAAGTTATTAAAAAACAAAAAAGCTTGATATTTCAAGTTTAAAGACTAGTTTTCTTAGAAATTAATTAAAAAATAACAAATATAATCCAATCTTAATAAAAATTATATATTTTGAAACTAAACATCGTTTTCTCTAATTGGTTTTAATTTCATAGATTGATTCAGAAAAAAAAAGTTCATCAGCCATATTGCCAAAGTTGGACATTCTTCTTCAATCTGCCTTAGTTTTTTAGTTGCAAGTCAAAGGCTAAGGGTCGGGTTACCATGCCTTTTATGAGTCTAAATCCAAATGAAAAAAATCACTTGTGAGTTTCAAACCTTTTGGAACAAGTACCCACTTCAAAATGGGTACCTATTGTAAAAAATGAATGGGTATTTGTTTTAAAGTTGAAAAAATGACACTTCCCTTGAATGTGGACCCAACTTCTTGCACTTACCTAGATATAATGAGTAATTGTTCTGAGATCTATCTTACATTCATTTGAATTTTACCTACTGAGTATGGAATATGCATGTGTTTCCTATCATCTTACTTTCGGTAATGAGGGTTTCGAATTACCTCTGAATTTGCTGTAGAGGGCCTCGTTGACTTCAAATTTGTTGTAGCAAACTCTGAATTTCTTTCCTACCTTTTCAAAAGTCTCCAAGTCCTATCCAAACAAGCTTTATTTCCCATGCAAGTGCTTCAATACTTGTCCATGAGAATAACAAACATCAACAATAATCCAATTTCATTCACATGCCAACAACTATACATTTTACAAGTTGTCTAAATTATAAATATAGAAAAGTTATGTAAACCACTAGATAAATAGCATTTAAAGGTTTGTCGACTCTGACTTATAATCTATTTTTGAGTTCAACTAATACAACTATTTTTTTCGGTTTGTTTCCACGGTTGTTACTCATGCAACTTGTACTTTCATATCCCTTTGAGTTGCTTTTTGTATTTCTTTCTTTTGCATTGTTTGTGTTATGAAAGTAAAACTTGAAAGTGCCCCTACTGATAAGATTTGAGTCTTTTGTTGTTTACTTGTTTTTGTGGTATTTTACTTTTGAGTCTTAATATATAAGTCGATATGTTTATCTAGACTGATGTGGCTCTAGCAAATTCTAGATACTTAAATCCAAAACATGATTGAGCCTTGAAAGTGGATTGATCCAAAGATAACATTATGGTGAGTGCTAGAATGTAATGCTCATTGTGGGTCATGAATGAGTGGAGGTGATACAAAATATTTAAATATACCAGTAATAATCATATGGTCTTAATCAGTTAATGTAAATGTGACATAAGGATTTATTATATATAAGTGAGTTGAAGGCCAAGAGTATTTTGTCTAATTGTCAAAGAGGACAAACTTAACATAGCCATACACTCATAATTGATTTTGGATCACAAGTGTTTGTGTTCAAAATCATCTCTTAGAAGTACATGATATATATCTTCTACAATTATTTCAGTACATTGCAAGTATTTCTTGGCAAGCTTATCTCTAGGTTCACCTAACTTAGAATTACATGCCAGATGCTACTATGTTTTTTCCTTGGTGAGTTAGTTTTGTTCCTTTGTTCATAAGGAACATCTTTGTAATTAATGTGGGTTTGTCTCTTTTGATGTGAATCCATTTCAGGCCTATAGTCAAATAGATTCTAGAGAGGCTATGTTTGGTGGAGGCTCATCAAGTAATATTTTGGAGTAATTCTTTAATTGGAAAATATATACTTGTTTTCTATAATTTTATTCTATTTAGTAGAGTGGCTCTAGGGATAAGGATTTTAAATGTTTACACAACTCTATGAAGAATTCATTCTTTCTTTATAATAGTGTCTCCAAAATTTACTTCCAAATTACCATGAGAAATCCCCTAAAAATTGTGGTTATAGGAGGGTGTGGGAGGCGTGCTCAGTGAATGTGATGTATATGTTGTCCAAAAAACAACTGAGTTGGTTCATGCATAAGTACTTTGGACAATTCGACTAACTAGATATGCATGCATTAGCAGTTTCAAGTGTAGCAGAGCCTATTCAATCATGGGAAATGTTAGGAGATTCATTTGTCTCTCTTTCAAAGAGTTTTTTCAACTGTTACAAATTTGCAACTAGCTTGAAATAGTATCTTCATTATTGAAGAACTAACATTCGTCTTGTCATATTTCTTTGGGAGAACTATAGTAACATGGGGATATTGTAAAGAATATTATAAATTAAAGGGTTAACATTTATCTAGTCAAACTAGGTAGTGAACAAAATATATATGTGGTATTTGTCTTCTTGGAGACAACAAGCTTTATTCAGTTATTCATTACTAATTCTTATTCTCTCTTATTTTTTTGTATGATCTATGCATGCTATTTTTCATTGTGCTAGTTGTTAGAACTGAAAATTTTCACATTTTTTACTAGCCTCCACCCACCAATCCTCCACATTCCACAAAAATTCATCACATTTTAATTTTATGATCAACACAAATTGTTGAAATTTGTGTGACAAGATCCATTTTGTAGCTCACATTGCCAAATTGTCACACCCATAAATAAGTTTGAGACTCCATAATTTTTCCTAAGTAAAAATTAATACTATTGGCCTAATAATGCATCATCGGTGGAACCCCCATCATAGCCTTGTTGATGGCCTGATGAAAATAGTTCATAACCTAGTATCGATGTAACAACACCCTATCAGGTGAACTCCTAAGGCATTCCCCCTGATAGACGTATAGAGTTAACAAAAGTAAGAACATTGTTGTAACACATGAACATTAGTGGAATGAATGTCTACATTCCCCCAATGGCCTGATATTATCATAGATTATCAAGAATTATTATATATCGAGGGAATCAATGTGTATCGGGGTAATATATTTTGGCATCCTGCCAATAGACTGAAGGAAAATTGTTCATTGGTGGAGAGGGTGGCTATCAGTGGAATAAGGATTGTAGTCTCATTGATATAGCGATGATGATTTATTTCCAACTGATGTGACATCTCAAGGCATCATTGAGATATTTAAAAATAAATGCTTCCCCCTGATGACAAGATTGAAATGGGTGGTGTATTTATGAGCCAGAGTTGAAGTGAATTATATCACAAGTTGATCGCATAATTGTTGCACATTCTAGAAGATTTCACTAAGGAAAGAAGAAAAAAGGAAAAGCTTGGAGTTCTCATGTAGCAAAAACCAATGGAGGCAAGACCCAAGTAAGTACACCAATCATGGATAAGAAGTTGTATATTTCAAAAGATTAAGAATTCGAACAATGGAGGAAGATGCAAAAAAACCCAAAGCTAAGAAATAGAAAACTAAGAAGAGACTCTTGAATCAAGACCTAATAGATCAATGCCCTGGGTCAGGGCCAAGACCTAGGGGGGATGCTCAAATGAATCCTTCAATGGATAGATTATTAGATAAACATAAAGCCTTGGGGGATATTTGGACACCACAATGTGGGTATGAGCTTTTCATGTATCATTATAGGAAATAATTTAGGTTTCAGCTAGTCTGCAACCCGTAGAGGTTGAACTTGGGAAGATTCATGGTGTCCAATGTGCTCATAAATGTAGAATTAATTAAAGCTCTGGCTAGTATATATGACCCCCAGAGGAGAACTATCCAAGCACATAATGGGGCTGACATGCTTGTTATTTTTGAGGATTTAATTTCTAATGTGTTTCAGTTGGAGTGTCCTATGAATTTTCCATTCACAATTAGAGATCTCTTGATAGAGTATCACCATATGGATACTAGCTACAAACAATGAAAACTACCCTTGCATAGGCCTAAGAATGAAGGAGGCCAACTCACGAGGTTTTTGAGTAATGAAAATCCTTCTTTTCAAGATGACTTTTTTGAAAAATATTTCAAATACACTTATTATTCAACTGGTCGGGTCTTGGGGGTAGAGGTCCTACCCCTCATGTCTATTGCCCCAATGGTCTTAGCTGCAAAAATACAAAGAAATGATGTTAGGTCATTCAATTATGCTAGATACTTGGCCAATGACCTAAACCAGGAGCTTGAAAAGATTAAAAATAATAGTGAATATATTCATTTCAAGCATTATTCTATGTTCATGCATTTGCTCATGCATGAGGGACATGTTAGAAGTGTTTGGAGTCAAGAATTAAGCATAAAAGATATAGATGAAAATGGGAACCTAAAACCTATACAGATGTGGACTTCACTGTGGGATAGTCAATTTGGTAGATCTCATTATCTTTATTTTGAGGATTTTTTGTGAAACCATTATTGGAGTAGCTAGGATATCCACATGATTATAACTTATCCCCACAGCTACAAAATTTTCTAAGACTAAAGGAAAATGACCCAAGGAAAAAGGTGGATCATAACTGGGGAGACTAGTATGCTTTTCTTGACTGTACAGTGATTAGGATTAATGGGTTTGAAAGAACACCACACTTGTTGCCACGAGTATTTCCTAATAGAATTTCCTACTTAGAAATTGTGAGGAAATTGGAAAAATTTGATGCCAAAAACCTCAAAGGACAAAACAAACAATTGAGCATGCCCAATACCTTATGTTTTGGAGACTTTACAGTGGTTTCAAATGAGGGATGTGAGGAAATTGATGCTAAATTAGGAGAGTATAACCTCCCTCTAGGTAACAAAAGGAAAAAAAAATATTCAGAAGGCTTTATTCACAAAGAAAGGTTATCATAGGGGTTATCAAGATATGAGCATGTATTCTCAGTTGAATATGTAATCATAAACCATGATGAATCCTCTTCCACTAAAAGAATGACTGCATATAATAGGGTTATGCTTGCAGAGGAATGGAAAAGAAGAAATGTCCCATCTTATTCGAAGGAATTTGGTGAAATACAAGATCCTCTAGAAAGTATTGAGCAACTCATTGCTCATATGGATGAAGTGGTAAAGAATGTGCCTTCATTTTTCTTTGATGCCACTCATGCAACCTATTCAAGACTGCAGGTTGAAGATATAGGGCCCTTAGATTATATCCCTTCACAACCAACTCCTGATGTGAGTTTTTTTGTAGATACTAATATGAGTGAAGAAGAGGAGAGTGATGAGGAAAGTGATGAGGAGGAAGATCAAGTACAACAAATAAGTTCTCTTGTAATTGTATGGTATGAGCCTCCTCGGGAACACAATGTTGTAATATTTGAAGCATCAAATGAATTATTAGATGATGTTAGGGTCAAGGCTAGATAGGAACTCATTTCTGATGGAGATTTTGTTAAGTCTTATGAGTTTAAATCATTTTTTTATGAATATAAAGGCAAGAAAATGAGACAAAAGATGCAGGATGTCACTCCTAAATGAGAAGTTGTTCTTTTGAAATAATTGAAAAAATAAATAGACAAAGAGATGGATTCCATCACTCTTGAGAGAGGGAGAGAGTTACTCCAAGAAGCTGGAGTATTGCTTTTGTACGGATGGGATATAAGCTCTGCAATTGTTTTTGATAGTTTCAGAAAGAGAGGAGATAAAACAATGAATTTAATAGAGGAAGCAAGTGACGAGATGTATTAAGGATCTGGATACAATCCAAATGAGGCCACCTTACTTATTTTTTCATTGTACCCTAATGAAAAAAGACCATCTATGATTGATAATCCAAACCAAATTTTTGGACATCTCTTGGTTCAAAGAGTAGGGGATACCAACCCCATGGACACAACAGAGTTGAATGTCAATGTGGCAAGGTTCACCAAGGAATAGATTGATAAGTTGGTTAAATAAAATGATAGGTTGAAGAAGGAATTAGCACATCAAAGAGAAAGATCATCTTCCTCTTCCACACCAAAATTGTATTCCCCATGGCTTGAGAAAGATAAGAGAGTATTGAATGCAATGGCTGATACAACTTATTGGAAGCAGTGCCACCTAAAATCTCAGGAAAAATGTAAAGAATTGGAGAAGGAAGTCAAAACCATCAAGTATAATACTGCATCCAAAATGATCAAGGGAAGATTCAATAAGATGATGAAATGTGCATATGAATATTGGAGGCAATTTAAATAGGTACAATCAACAATAGAGGAGAATGAACGATTACAGGGGAGAATAATCGAAAAGAGACAAGAGCTTCAAGATAAGCAAATCCTGAAAGGACAAATAATGCAGACACATAACAAATTGGTAGGAAAAACACACAATGGATATCATAATAGGCTCATGGAGGATCTTGACTGCTTCAATTTGACTCTGACACTCTATGATGATATGGGAAATCTTTGAGAATATGATGATTGGAAGGAAGAATTTAATGCACTTCCGACTGTTGCATTACAAGAGATCAATGACGAGGATATGATTTTACAAAATACTCACAACCAGCTTGAGAAGATGATGTATATGGAGTATGATATGAGAGAAGTGATCTCCAATGCAAATACTTGTGTTGAACAAGAATACATCAATCACCTCTTTGCATTCAATTTGTTCCTGAACCAAACTATGGATACACTAGACATAGCAGGGCAACCATCAAGATGAAAAGAGTTAGCCAACAACATGAGCACCATATCATGGAGTAGAAGCTTTGAACAGATCTTAGGTGGTCATGGGATTCTGCTTGGAGATTAACAAATCAATGCATTTAGTTGCTACAATATTTCATTTTCTTAATTATGTTTAGTTATCAAACAACATGACTTTTTGTAATGGGTTTGTAGCTTGTTTCCTCTCACATATATAAGAGAGACCAAGGCCCGAATATATCATCATCACATAATTTCCATTTTAGGGTAGGCATTAGTAAGAATATAGATTGCACCATTTTTGCAATCCATCTCATATTAGAAACTACTATTATAATGCATATTATTCAAAGAAAAACATAATGGAGAAGGTTATGCACAATTGTTGATTTTCTTTCAAGTTTTCAACTGTTGTTTGGATTTATATGCTTATATGTTATTTTGTTGTCTCCAAAGTGGTTGTTTATGTTATTCAAATTGAGTGTGTGGAAATACATTTTATTTCTCAATACACATTTTTTGTAGTTGTGTGATGTTGTTGATTGGTTTCGGTGTGCAGAAGAATTAAAATTCCTTTTAAGAAATAAAATTTGATAGGTTCCTATTTGGATTAAAGTCCTTTTGAATAGATTTTCTTAATTGGTTTCCTTTCACATTTGAATTAAATCCTTTCACAACTTCACAGTAGCATAAGGGGATATCACTAGGATTACTAAGAAGAGTCCAAATAACTGACATACTTGCACGTTTGCATAAGGTGCAAACATTCAAAGTGCCCAACTATTCGAGTTAAGCTAAAGAGCGGATCTACCTATCTTATATAACCCTATCTCCAAAATTATCATTCATCCCTCCACTTCGTCCACCCAATAGAAGTAGGAACTAGTCATAATTAGATATTACATACAAAATACAACTCACAAACTTGAACTCTCAATTACTCTCACTAGTATTTAGTCATTAAAAATCAGCATATGCTTCATCTCATGTCCCATAGTAAGTAGATTTATCAATCTAGGAACCATATCTATCTGCAAATCTACCTTATTGTTCAGGTATACTTACCTAGGTCTCACAGAGCCTAAATAGTAGAAGGTAATCAATCTTTCTTACCTTATTTGTGGGCCAAAGGTGTATAAAGGGATTGGCACCCCCTTATGGTTTAAAACCTACACTTTGAGACCTAACACTAGTGATGATGGCCCAGGCTTTTTCATCAAAATACATGCACGACTTCCATGGTTTAACTACATCTCACTGTCCTTGCCATGATGAGAAGATAAAGGTAGATTTCAACAAGAGCCTCCATTGTTTGAATTGGCATCAAACAATACCTTCAACCTCAACTTATGTCATTACATATAATGGCATTTCCCCAATTGTTTTTATTGTTTAATCACACAATAAGGGGCCCTTAGATCCCAACGGTACCTTCCCAATCTACATATACCTTTGGCATTAATGAAAATCATAGACAGAAGTGAAAGTGTTAGGAAGGTAGGTCTATTTCATCTAGATTTTTTTCATTGTTGAAATATATCTACCTTAATTGATGCAAATTTGTTCATGAGATTTATGCATGATCACTATTGCTATCTATGCTCTACTAGTTTGATATGCCTATGATTTTTTTCTTATGGTACTTGACTAATGAATCTCTGTGAATAACCCAAGTATAGTGCTCTAATTTCTTTCAAACATAAAGTGGGTGGTAAGTGATTCTTTAAGTGATAACCATACATGACTTAGTTAAGAAATGGGAATCTCACTTATAAGATTTTCTCAATTAATTGGGATCCTGTATGCAAATACATGATTTCTATCTTTTCATTTTTCCCTTTTCAAGTCCACTCTTAAAAGCTCCTAAGTGGTTGAAGAGACTAGTTGTTGTCAGTTTTGGATTTGGAGGAAAGCTTTCTTCATTTCAGCCCAATACAACGTCACAGAGTGTTGTTGGCTCTTTTCAGGTAGAGTAAAATTTATTCTTTGGTACATGTCATTAAGATGATATATGGTCTTATTTTTCTACTATTTTCATAGGTATATATACACAATCTTGTTACCGAGGATATTTTGGTGCTTCATTCAATAGAGTTTGAAGCTGCAATAGCAAATGGTGAGAAATCATCATTGCGAGCTTTGTGCAATAAGAAGTCTCGAGATTCTTAATTACTTATTTGTGGATACTTTTGAATGGGAGTAATAACAATTACACTCATTTGTATTGTTTCACTCGAAAAACTTTGGTTTATGCATTGATTTAGTTTGGAAGAAGAGAGGGAGACATGGAATTTCCTAAGAGTCATGTTTGAAGATGAAGGCAATGCTAGGACAAAGCTACTTGAGAACCTTGGATTTCAAGTGCAGTCAACAAAGAATCAAGACTTATAGGAAGCTCAATCTGCCAACATTGATGATACTAGTAGTGAAATAATCAACAATGACACTCTTGATGATACAACACAATTAGTTCCATCAGTTCAGTCAAAAGGTGGACAATATGTTACATCCCCCAATAAATTGGGATCCTGTATGCAAATACATGATGTCCATATTTTCATTTTTCCCTTTTCAAGTGCACTCTTGAAAGCTCCCAAGTGATTGAAGAGACCAGTTCATGCCAGTTTTTGATTTGGAGGAAAGCTTGCTACATTTCAGCCCGGTACAACATCATAGAGTTTTGTTGGCTCTTCAGTGGTAGAGTACAATTTATTCTTTGGTACATGTCTTTAAGATGATATATGGTCTTATTTTTTTGCTATTTTTATAGGTATATATACACAATCTTGTTATCGACAATAGTTTGGTGCTTCATTCCACAGAGTTTGAAGCTACAATAGCAGATGGTGAAAAATCATCATTGGGAGATTTGTGTGATAAGAAGTCTTAGGATTCTTGGTTAGTTATTTGTGGATGTTTTTTGAATGGAATTAATAATAATTTACATTCATTTGTATTTTTTCACTTGCACATTTTTGGTTTCTACATTGATTTAGTTTGGAAGAAGAGAGGGAGACATGGAATTTCCTAAGAGTCATGTTTGAAGATGAAGGAAATGCTAGGACAAAGCTACTTGAGCACCTTGGATTTCAAGTACAGTCAATAGAGAATCAAGACTTACAAGAAGCTCAATCTTGCCAACATTGATGATATTAGCAATGAAATAATCAATGATGTCACTCTTGATGATACAACACAATTAGATCCATTATTTTAGTAAAAAGTTGGACAAGATGTTACATCCCCCAGAGACAATGGCGAGGAGTTTTTTGATAATTTGCATAGTCTAAAAGAAGTTTCCTCACTTCCTCTCATTGAAAATGATTTTGTTTTTGGGAAGGATACCCTAGGTAATGGAGAAGAGGTGAAAAATGAAGCTACCAAAGATTCAACTGAATACTCAAAATGTGATGAAGCCATTCAAATTTCTCTAGTTGTTGGTGATTATAAGGGAGCAGTCATGCAATGCCTAATAGCAAACAAGATGGAAGATGCACTTCTCATTGCTCATGTCGAGGGGAGTTCTTTACAGGAGAAAACTCATGATGAATATTTAAGAAAAACAAATTGTTCCTATCTTAATGTTATGCTTCTATACTAATTACGTGGCATTTTCAATGTCTTAAAATCTTTTAATTTTTTATGTTTTACCCTCCTTGTATTCAACTATATGGATTTTAGAAGGCTAGTTGGCTCTGTTTATCTAAAATATATTTGTGGAATATTTTTTGACTTAACACTATTAGTGCAGGTGGTTTTTGCTATGGTCATTAATGATCTTATTGGCCTAGCATGTGAACAATAGGACTTTGAAATATTGGAAAGAAACTCTTGCTTTACTTTGTACACTAAGTGTTTTTTCCCACAAAAATTAGTTAAACAAAAAATTATGTAAATTGGATAATGCAATTTTGATTTGGAGCATATTGTACTTGACAATAAGTTTTTTCTATAACTCATTTCTAATTTCTGTGAGTTGTAGTTTGAAGTTTTTGATATAATAAGAAAGCGTATAAATTTATGCATTGTAGCATACAGTTCTGTACAATATTTTCAAACATTTATCATAGTTGTATCATAGATACAAGACTTGGACGTAAAACAGTTTTGGCAGGCTGATTTTTTACTTAAGACTTGGAGGACTCACACAGATTGGTAGGCTAACTTTTTGACTTGGACATTGAAGGTAGGTTTTCAAATAAAATAAACCCTACCCCACAGAGTGATGTATTTTTTCCATTATATTTTCATTGAATGCTCTTGGAAAAGAAATAAAATTAGCTATGATGGTTTTTTGTTCACTGTTGCCAATTGATTCTAAATTTTCTTTAAGAGGCTTGGGGATGTAAGATCAAAGGGGTATCTTGTAGTCAATAGAGAAAGAAAGTCATTCCTTGAAGAGATTGTAACAAAGATGTGATAATCACAAAGCACAAGGTTAAAAGAAAAGAGATCATAATGTAAAAACAAAAGAGAAAAAATATGTTTTTATTAGAACAATGATTTTAAGGATTGACTATGAAGAACAATCATCATAAGATAGTAATTAATACAAACAATGACAATGCCAATGAGTTATCAATATAGTGAATAAAGAGTTCCAATTTTAAATGCATGATAATAGTAGTCCAGGGAATGCAAGGGATAGGAATGAAAGACAATATATAGAGGGAAAATAATTGCAAATGATCACTATTATATCAAAGCATATGAGTGTCGGAGGATCATAGCAAAATGAAGGAGATAATAGCAGTCGTTATGAATGCCATGTGACCCGATATCATGCACAAAGATGTAAAATACCATGGAATAGAGTGAAAAGGGGTCAAAGTCAATGAGAATCATTCAATGTCAAAGAGCATTATCATTATATCAGTGAAAGCACAAGATTGTAACAACAATGAAGCAATGGAAAGCAAGAACAGTATATGCAACATCAGGATCACTGTCATAAAGGATGAAGATCAACATGAGGTTTCAGGATTCAATATTTCCACTTACCTTTATATTGTAACCTTGTTTAATGTTTTTCCCTTTCTTGAATGATACTGGTGTTGTAACTTAGATAACACTGCTCAGCAAGCTCTGGCATTACAAAAATGGAAACCACCACTCTTTGCATTCAATGGTTGTTTCCTTCATTAGACTTGCAATTGGAAAACCTTTAAATGCACATGGGAGCTGAAATACCAAATTGTTGATTAAACTTTGAAACTTCCCTCCAACATGCAATCACAATGTTTAACGCCAAAAATCAACTACATAAGATTCCCTCCAAATACATACATGACTTGATCGACCAAGGCACCAAAAATACCTTTTTTTTTGTCTACCAAAAATACCTATTGCTAAAATGCACCAAAGAAAACTATTGTGTGGAAGGCATGCAAAAATTAATCTTCATTTTTAATGGAAAAAATATCATCTATCTACATTGTCATTTTAATATAGGTCGTGAAAATTAAGATAAGCATGATGTCCTCCTAAAATTACTAGAGTTCAAACTTGTATAAAAAATAACATCTATAAAAATGATCAACACACAATTGATTTCATAGATTATAAAATAATTGTATTTTTAAAAAATACTTAACAATATAAATCCTGAAAGAGAAAATTTCCGCATACCAAAAGCGATCATTGTTATTTCTAATTCACATTATTAAGATGGTCGAGTATATTAGCAAGCAAAGATAGAAGTGAGTCAATTTCTTCATTTTTATTGCAATTGGATTATTTAAATCATATTTTATTAGTGAAATTGACCACAATTTCTTTTTGATACATTTGACATGCTAACACAACAGGAAAATCAAACTGGCTTCAAATCATAGTTAAAAACATTAATGATTCATTAGCATAATTAATGAGTAATAAAATTTAAAGAATGTAACTGTTTATAAATTTTTTTATAAAATATGTGAAGGCCTTAAGACTGCACCGAGAGGCAATGCCTTCCACGCAATGGGTATTTTTGGTGCACCAAGTGACCTAGGTGGCCAAATGACCTACTTAGGTAGGGGTCCCATGAGGGGGGCTTAAGCTCTATGAATTATGATCAAATTCGAAAGAAAAAATAATAGAGTAATAGTCATTAATCTAGCCATATATTTAGTCATTTTTATTTGTCTGATATTAGTCATTTATTTAGTCATTTAGTTTTTATTTTACCCAATGAAAAAATTAGTCACTTATAAATAACCAAATTAGTGATTTATTTTTCAAATACTACTAGTGTTAGTCACGTGACTAAAATTTTTAGTCATGCAACTAAAATTTTTAGTCACATAGTCATTTATTTGTCAAATTCTACTAGTGATGAGGGGTTGGTGGAGATTAACTAAGTTACAACTCAGAGAGATCAGGCCTTGATCAACCTTTAGGTGATCAGTGTAGTGCTAGAACCCATGGTTGAACATGCTCGTGTGCTAGCCCTGTAGGAAGAGGTGGACTAACTATGAGTTGAGAGAGATTGACTGCAATAGTAGTATATGAATGCTAGGGTGGAGGTGGAAAATCTTAAGGGAAAGGTCAGGGCCCTACAAGCATGAGGTGGATGTAAGATCCATTCATGGTCTACAACCTCATAGTGATAGCCATCTGTCACTCAACTACCAATAAGGCTCAAGAGATTTGGTAGCAGAAAACCTATAGGGTGATGGGACCATTGTATATAATTGTATCATTATGACACACCACATTTTGTTAGTGTGGTGATTTTTGTTGTAAATCATGTATTGAGATATTTGTATATATATATGAGCATTTTGATATTTTGATCAATATTTGTGTACTAGTTGTGAGATAGAAAATTGTCATCGGCAGGGTTTACTAGGACCTGGGATTACAAACTTTCTATACTAGACATTCAAGGAAACCCTAGAGGTCTCAATCCAATGAAGAAAGGGGGAAGAGATTTGACAATAGGGTGTCCTAGGGTATGATTTATGATTAAAAGAGGGGTTCACCACCAACATAAGGCTTGGAAAGATCAATGAAATACAAGACCTAATGTTCAAACCTAGTGATGCATGAAAGTTGAATGAATGACCTAGAAATGCATATAAATTAGAATAGAAAGTTGTAAAATCAAAGAAATGCACCTAGAAACTTGAAGACGCTTGAATGAGGACTAGAAATGCTAAAAACACTAACTTTGATGCTGACTAGGACTCATATGCCAGTTTGGGTGTATTAGTCCCAGATTGGGGTTTTTGGGCCAAAACATGAATCTGGGAATGTCTAATTTGAAGCCACTAAAATATGGAAAATCATTGTAATGGGACTCATACACCACAAGTGGCATACCAGTCCCAGTAGGCCTTTTTGGAGGGTTAAGATCTAGATTAGGTCTCCATTCTCTTCTCTTTTTTCCACAACTTATTTTTAGATCTGAAACTCTGATTTCAGACGTGTACGTGAATTTTTAGTAAATATTACAACCTTGCAAATGAGGAGACAGCTCCAACAACTTTCTCCAATCTTGTAACCTAATCTTCAATGATCCTTCATGCTCCAAGACACCTAGATCTCAAATCACAATTCAAAGAGAAGAAAGATTTGTTGATTGTTAGTGAATAAGGGTTTTCCTTGGTCAAACCCCTTTTAAAGTAATTAAACCAAATGATGAGATAATGAAACATGAAACATGGATAATGATACCTTGAATGATGTCTTGTAAATTTATAATTTAACATGAAATGGCCATGAAGGATATAGATCTAGATCTTGAGATAAGTTTAAAACAATGCTTACTCTTGAATCTTCAATGCTACATCACAACACTAGCTCAACAACATGCTTGATGCTTGATAATCTTGACATGGTGATGGATCTTGAATTACTACAAAAATTGATGAAGAAATTTTCCATTGAATTTCTTAGAAATGTTTTTCAATGATCTATTGATGCTCTTGTGAAGTCTTGGAATGCTTAACTCTTGATTGCTTGACTTGATATCATGAAGGCTTAATCTCACTTAGGTGAAATAAGGATTTGAAAGCGTGTTTATATAGGCAATGCATCCAAATGACCAATTATTAGATCCCAGAGGCTAACATCCATAAAATTTGAATTTAAAACCCTGATTGACCACTCAAAACTCAAAAAAGGAGCCAAATAGGACTCATACATCATATGTGGCATATGTGTCCCATTGGGCCTTTTTGGAGAAAGTGTTAGGGAGTGAAGAAATTAAGTTTATTTGAGGTCTATGTCAGGATTTTAGTTAAAATATGCACTAAGATGCATAATATAGGGTCTTAGAGGACTATTAATTGTGATATAAAGGTCATAAATGCAAGGGGGCCAAAAATTCAATGTTAAAGTGTAAATAAATATACTTTGCAATATCAAATTAAGGAAAAATTAGGTCTATTTAGCTAAAAAGGGCCCTAAATCCAATGTGAAAGTGTACAACACATTAAAGCACTATATTAGGTCCATTTAGTTTACAAGAATCCTAAATTTAATGTGAAGGTGTAAATAAATACACTTTACAACATTAAATTAAGGAAAAGTTAAGTTTATTTAACTTAAAAAGGGAAAAAAACCTAATGTGGATGCATAAAACACATCACAAAGTGAGATCAAGGTGATATTAAGTCTAATTTATCATTAATTATTCCCAAATTAAGCAAGAAAAAGGAATACTTTTTTTTTTCATTACATATAGCCCCCACTTTAGTGAGAGGATGGACTTGCTTCAAACTCACACTAAAGTAGACATTCAAGAGTAGTCCAAGTGTACTGATGCAAATGAAATAGGATGAAAAATATTGAAGGAGGTGGCTAAGCCCCTAGGATTCAAGATCCTACATCAAACTAACATAAGAAAAAAGGGACAAACAGAAGGTGTATGATATGCAACAAAACAAGATACACAAACATACAGTGTCAAAGACTAAAAGGAAGAAAAACTAAAATAAAAACAAGTGAAAAATAAAAAGAGGTGGACCAAGCCTCGACCATTTATCCAACACGATGTCAATTAGATCTAGTTTGTTTCTCTAAAAATGCATGTTCACTCTGAGGAAATGAAACTTTAGGTTGTCCACTGGGTGAGTATCTGAAAGGGTGACACATGACCGATATGTGCTCCCAAATGTGAGTGGATAAGGGAAGTCATGCCTATGTTCGGCTCCCACAAAACCAAACCAAAGCTATACCTCCTAATAACTTTGATAAGGAACCACACAATAATGATCTTCAAGCTTCATGAGATAAGGAAAAATTCGTATGCATGGATCTCTTGAAAAAACAATGAACTTTGAGCTTCATGAGGCAAGAAAAGCTTTGTATGCTTAGAACTCATGAACAAAAAGGATGGCTCCATAGGCATGCAAAGTGTGTTATGCAAGGTGGCCATATAACACAGTTTAAGGTGTGTTCAAAGGGATTTTCTTAATTTGTGCAAGGTCTCTTCTTAGGGAACATCATGCCTAATGTCTCCAAGAGAGGACAAGTCAAAGAAGTATCACACTCTCAGGGGAAATCAAACCTAATGACACCACCAAGAAAATGGTGCATCACAAGAAGAAATAAAATCACACAGTGAAACATGAATGTCAATGTATTCCACCACTTTAAAGTGGTTGCTAACACCATTACTAAGAGCAATTTCTTTAAAGTAGAAGAATACATGAGAGCATATTCAGAAATCCCTATGCCAAGTCATATGTTTCCAATAAGCTAAGTTAGAAAAAAGGGAAGGGGTTTTCCCCAAAATGTATAACTCAGTATGTCACATGTGATCTAACTTAAGGTAGTTATCCACATCCCAAGCTTTATCTTATATGTACATGAAAGGTGGTCAACTAGCCAAAAGAGACAACGACAAGTGACATATGAGGACAAGACTTCCTAACCCCTTGCCCCCACTTACTGCAGGACAAGGATGAGCTAAGATGTTGATGAGAAACATGAAAATTAGTATCAATTAGAGGAAGTAGGTGCTTCAACACAAGGAAGTGCACCACAATCCTTAAGATGTTAAATTCTATTGCTTAAAGCCTCACATTCATTAGTAGAATGACCATGAACTCTATGATATGCACAAAATGAACTTTTGTAGTAAAATTTATTTTGTGTTCTTGGAGGGAGAGATATCAAATGATCTTGCAGTCTTGACAAGATACCCTATTGATAAATAGAAGTTTTTCTTATATTTTGTGACAAATATATCTCTTTCTTAGTACAAGATGTCATACCTATGCAAGATTATTTAGATTGCGAGATTTTGTACTCTTCTTTAAAGGAAGGCCTAAAATCTAATGAATTCAAATCATTAGTGTTTTTCTTGATGACATTGACATTAAGCGAAGATTTGTTTGTTTCATTTCTTGCAAAGGATAACAACCAATACCACTAGTGTCTATCAGTTCAGGATGCACTAATGTTAAATTCAGCTTAGAGGAATATTTTGTAAGACTGTTGATATTGAGTGAAGGCTTGTTTGATGATTTGATTTCTATCAAAGGAAAATAACCAAGACCATGAGTTTTTTCTTGTGTGTTAGAATCTATAGGGACATAGATACCTTGTTCTCTAGCACCACATCCTTTTCCACTATAGCCAAGTTGTCTCATAAGTTCATAGCCTCTTCCATAAATTTTTTGCATTTCTTTCAAATTTGGTGGTTGCTCATAATTAGCTTTGTCAAAGTTTGTTGTGTATGTTGTCTTTCCTTGTAAATTGGTTGAGGTGGATGCTTTCAAAGGGTCTTTCGAGTTCTATCTTGACATTACCACTTTTTATTTTCCCTTTTCAAAGTCTTTGTTTATGATCTTGTATTCTCCCATGAATGTTGGTTCCAAGTCTAAGGGACCCCAATCATCTTCCAAAAACTTTGTGATTTCTTTAATATGTTTTTGTTGCATGGGGTTCTGCTTGTGTAGTTGGTGTTAATTTCTTCAAAGGATTCTCTTTGTTTTTCTCAATGTTTAAACAACAGTTTAGTTCGGGGTCAACTTCATGTGTGTACACTTTGTTGTTGTAGATGTATTTCATTTTACGATGAAGGATAGAAGGTGCCCCATTCATTGCATGAATCCATGTTCTTCCTAAAAGGAGATTATATGAAATATTGTGAGGCATAACATGGATCTATGTTTCTAATGTGGCCTTTCTAGTTGTAATAAGCAAGGTGATCACACCAAACAATTATTTTCCTACATTGTCAAATCCCTTAATAGATAAAGAGTCAAGTTGAATTTTTGATTTATCCACACCAAGCTTATCCAAAAGGGATACACTACACACATTAAGGGTGGAGCCATTGTCAATGAGAGTTTTTTTATTCCCAACCTATTATGGATAGCTATTATCATGAAAGCATCATTTTTTTTTTTGCACTTCCAAAGGAGGGAGCTCACTTTGGTGGAAAATAATGTCAGCATTTATTTCTTGAATCATGGCTATTGTGTCATTCAGTTGTGATTATAAGGGATAGGAACTTGTTGTAAAGCACTCTGAATCATGTTGAGATAACAAGGGGAGGCTTGAATAAGGTCCCACAATGATATCTTAGCAGGAGTATTCTTAAGTTATTCAACAAGATCATACTCTTTTCCACTTTGTGCAGGAAAACAAGGAGGACTAGGAAAGATAGGGTTAGGCAATGGGAGGGACATTAAAGTTTTTTTTCTTGATTGTTGTTTTTTTCAGGTGTTATATGTATGAGCATTGGTATTAGAACTTGGATGCTACAAAACATTATTCTTAGGAAGGTAAAGGATAAGTTTAGGTTTGTTTTGAGGTTTCGATCATTGTGAGGGTGGATAAATAATTAGAGGGTTCAAAGGATGTCCCATAGGGTATGTAGGAGATCTAATGGACACTTGCACATTCATAACCTTAGAGGTCTTGGTTTGATATATTTCTAATAAAGAGAAATCTAGAATTTCCTTTTTGCCATCACCTAAGGAAGCCACATTACTATTGTTGTCATTTTCTTGCACCATGTTATCCCCCCTAGGGGGAGAGTTCTTAGGAGAACTACAAACCAAACATTCTTGATATTAAAGGATTGGTTCTTTCAAAATGACTTCATCACAAGTAGGGGGATAATCAATGGTTGAATTGTCTTGTTTATCAATGATGGCATTCCCTTGTTCAATAATGCTTTTCCTAGGGGAAGAGAGACACATAAGTTTCTCATGGCTTTCATCGTTTATATTTTCTAACATCAAAATATCTTCTTCACAACTAGGAGAGATACTAGGAGAAGAACAAATGTGATTATCAAGATTGTCCATAATTTCATTTCTTTGTCCCATAATGCCTCCCAAAATAGGACAGGTAGGGGAAGGATCATAAAGAGGGTTGTTATAGACCTTAAGGATTTGATCATCTAACACCCAAATATCCTCATCATTTATAATCTCATTCTCTTCCACTAAATAATTCTCACAAGCAAAGGGGGGAATGAAAATTAGGTAAGGTGATGTTTAGAAATGTGTCAATGATCTCATTCTCTTGTGCTATAATATCTTCCAATGTAGGAGAGTTTATAGAAGATTAGCTTTCAACAATATCATGATTCTCAATGAGTGCATCTTCTAACACCGAAATACATTCATCACATGTAAGAGAGGTATTAGGAGAAGAGAAACTATGAACATCAAGATTGTCTATATTTTCATCTTCTTCTATCAAATCATTGCCACAAATAGGAGAGATAAGAGGGGTTAGGTTTAAGGAAAGTATCAAAATTTCCACTCTCTTGCACTAAGAGACTCTCATAACTAGGGAATGTATTGAAATAATGAATAACATGCTTATTGACTAACCTTTTCTTTGCAAACTTGGAAAAGACAGATACCAAAATTTGTGAACAATATTTTTTGCAAACTCAAAATGCAATGTAAGGACCTAAAATGAAATGAGATTTTCAGATTTTAAACAAGGTAATTTATAGATTACACTTTGCAATGATCTAAAAAATGAAATTTTGTGAATGCAAATTTGGAATGAAGCAATGAATGCAATTAACCACTTTAAGCTAGATTTAGTGAAATGCATGAAACAAAAACTCAACCAGCTGAAATAGATAACCAATGGCAGCAAATAGAAGTGCAAAAACAAGGTTTTAAATGTTATAAAAGGTAGTTTCATATGTGCACTAGGACTAAATTTCCCAAAGGGGTGTATGAGTCCCAGTGAGGGTTTTTTCTCAAAATTTTCAGAGAATTTTAAGTGATTTTTATTCTTTTTAGTTTGTATGATCTATAACTTAAGTGCAAATGTAGATTTTATATGATTTTAAATGATTTGAGATTGAAAAATGCAACCTATATTAACTTTCACTAATACCAAAATTAGAAACCTAGGTATTCCAATTAACTAATGCAAAACCTAATGCAATCTTAATGCAAGCAAGATCTAGGATGATACTGCACTGCAAATAAGAAAAGGAAATGTTCTAGATGTAGGTTCACCAAAATGTAAGGTGGAGAATTATTGTTGATAGGGTTTAGGACCTAGGACAACAAACTTTCTATACTTCACATTCAAGGAAACCCTAGAGATCTCAATCCAATGAAGAAAGGGGAAAGAGATCAAAAAATAGGGTATCTTAGGGTATGATTTATGATTAGAAGAGGGGCTCACCACCAAGCTAGGGCTTGGAAAGATCAATGAAATGCAAGAGCTAATGTTCAAGCCTAGTGATGGATGAAACTTGAATGAATGATCTAGAAATGCATATAAATCATAACAGAGAGCTATAAAATTAGAGGCATGCACTTAGAAACTTGAAGAGGCCTGAATGAGGACTGGAAATGCTAAAAACATTGATTTTGATGTTGACTAGAACTCATGCACTAGTATGGGAATATCAGTCCCAGATTGAGGTTTTTGGGCCAAAACTAGAATCTGGTAATTTCTAATCTCAAGCCACTAAAATCTGGAAAATCATTATAATGCAAGTCATATGACACAAGTGGCATTTCAGTCCTAGTAGGCATTTTTGGAGAGTTAAGATCTAAATCAAGTCTCCAATCTCTTCTTTTTTTGCCACACCTTGTTTTCATATCTGAAACTCTGATTTCAAACCTGTAGATGACTTGTTAGTGAATATTACAACCTTGCAAATGAGGGGAAAGCTCCAAAAAATTTCTCCAAGCTTGTAACCTAATATTCTATGATCCTTCATGCTCCAAGACACCTAGATCTACAATCACACGTCAAAGAGAAGAAAGATTTGTTGATTGTTAGTGAATAGGGGTTTGCCTTGGTCAAACCCCTTTTAGGTAATTAAACCAAATGATGAGATAATGAAACATGAAACAAGGAACATGAAAGATGGATAATGATACCTTGAATGTTGTCTTGTAAATGGTGTCTCATAAATTTGCAATTTAACATGAAATGGCCATGAAGGATGTAGATCTAGATCTTGAGATACGTGTAGAACATTACTTAATCTTGGATCTTCAATGCTACATCACAACACTAGCTCAACAACATTCCTAATGCTTGATAACCTTGACATGATGATGGATCTTGAATTTCTACAACAATTGATGAAGAAATCTACCCTTGAATGCCCTAGAAATACTCTTGAATGCTCTCTTGATGCTCTTATGAAGGTTTGGAATGCTTAGTTCTTGAGTGCTTGACTTGATATCATGAAGGCTTAGTCTTTCTTTGGTGAACTGAGGATTTGAAAAAAAAATTATATAGGAAATGCATCCAAATGACCATTTATTAGATCCCAAAGGCCGACATCCATAAAATTTGAATTTAAAACCTTGATTTCCTACTCAAAACTTAAAAAAAGAGTCAAATGGGAATCATACGCCATCTGTGGCATATTCTTGTATAAGAGTGAATTTTCACCCCTTAAGAAAACTCCCCTTTTGGGTGATCCCACAATAGTGGTTTACAATTTTTGGCCAAACTAGACACTAAATTTTTTTTTTCTAACTAAATCTTCACTTTCGAGCACCTATAGCGGCTAAACCGTGACGAATTGGAAGATGATGCAAAGTAGAGTTTCATGACATTTTTTCTGCAGATTCTAAATATATTTTCTTCAAAAAATTTGGAATCAGATTGCACCTCTTTTTACATCTCCCTTGAAAACTAGTTTTTTTTCAAAAAACAACATTTTTAAGGAGTGACGCTCATCGTATAACGTATAACTTTTTTTCCATGAAGGATAAAATTCTAAATCTTTTGAATTTGGATTTTTAACTCCAATATCTAGTGATTCCACTTGGTTAGATAGTGTTTTATTGAATATTTTTTCCTTAATCAAGTTTTAAAGTCAAACCAATTACAATTTAGACATAGGTGGACTATATAACACAACTTTTTTTGTATGTATCAAAATTCAATTTTATTTTTTTTGTTGGATCAAGGAATTCAATATCTGGTGCACTCATATTTTTGTTTTTTTTTTTGGATAATCTACTATTTTTCCACATGTGCAAAGCAAAGAGCTTGATTTTTGATGAAAAACCTACCTTCACAAGAAATGAAAAATAAATATAATAATAAAATTAAATTTATTTAAAATTATCCTTTTTGGGAAACTTATAATAAGGACTAAATACTTACGAAAAATAAATTTTAAATGAATTCATTTGATCCCCCACAAGGTAAATCAAAACTTTTTTTTATCACCATTTTGATAGGTGTAAAGGAGACTTTGTTATAGGTATGGTTTAAAACTAGTGGGGTTCAATCCAAGGGGGTTTGATCTAAGGTAGTTTGATCAAACCCTAGTCAATTGGAATGCTTTAAATGGAACTTTTAAAGGCTTAAATCATTATATTTTCTAAAAATATGTGATTTCAGCAAAAATTAGAATCTCCCAGAAATTGTAAACCAACTTTGTGGGATCACCCTTTTACACTTCCTCACCTTAGAAAACCAAATTTGAAGGTGAAAATCCACATCATCTCACTACCTTCATTCCACTTGGCATTTTTTTTGTGCATTGGTAGAAGAATAACTATCAAGGATGCCCATGCAATGCATAGATGTCTATGTGGTGTGCTTACATCCTTAATGAATTCCTATGTTTAAAGCCTATAAAGGCATTATACTTCCCATTGGGGTCAATTTTTAATACCCCTCTTCGACCAACCGACCCGATATATGGTTGTTTTTCTCATCTCACCTTCAAAAAAACTCTTCATTCCTTCATTTCATCCATCTAATCATTCAATTCAATTCTTTACACAACCTTTCTAGCATTCTCAAGCATCCATCACTCTCAAGCAACACTTTGGCACTTCATAACAACAACAACACTCCAGCAACTCCGTAGAGAAAGTGTCAAACAACACCATTGTAACTGGGGCTTGAGTCCTTTCATTTTCTCCTCCATTAGATAGTGAGCTCTTGGTGGAGGTGGTGAGAATTTTCACTCCTCTCCTCTATGATTTGGTTGAGTAGCACATTACTATTTTGTCTAGTGTTATTGTGTTCTTTAATTTCATTCTTCCTTTATAATATTTTTCTCTACAGTTGTTATCTTGGCTGTCAGTGGAGGTGGAAACACCAAAACGGGGGTATAACTAAGGTAAGCCCCTATACAACCCCCCAATAATTTTCCTCTTTGTTGTGTGTAGGTGGAAGTGCACTTGGAGCTAGCTGGAAAACAAGCGCTTTTGTGAGATCATTTTTGTCACCCTAGATTTATCTATTTTCTTTATCATATTCACTTATATATCTCTTATTTCATAGTTTTTTTTTCTCTCCTAAAAACCATTAGCTAGGCCATTAGCCTATTTTCTGGAAGTTCACATTGTTTTTTAGTCCTTTGTTCATACAGATACCAGTGCACTTGAGAGATACTGACACACTGTGTTGTCATCCCAGAACCATGCTTTCATCCTTGGGTGGAGAGCTGCCTAAGGCATGGTGTTGAACCTAAAAACTCATTTGCCTATCCCCATTCTTAGTTTTGGGTCTGCAAAGTGATTGAAGGGCCATATAGTCTTCATCATTCTTGTATCTCATTTCAAAACACCCCTTTAAACTTAGGTAAGTTAGGGAAGCCTTCCGCTCTTGGCTCTCTGTGACTTAGGGCCTTGAACTTGGTTGGTCCCCCTCTCTTACATTTTTGGTGAACCCTAACGTGAACCAACATCTGCCCATTCATTGGTGTTGAGGATTTTCCCTTATACCTTATGATTGTTGTGCCCCTGAGTGTTGTGAAGGTTTATGAGCATCACAACCTAGTCCACAACCTCTGGGTATATTGTTAGGAGAAGTGTATGAAACCTTTTGATGGAGAGGATGAAAGTCACTATTGGTTTCTCTATAAGCCTTTTTGTTGGATCCATCATTGGTCTTGCCGCACAAGAGAAGTTATCAAGGGGTGATGTAGGATTCTCTGACGAGACCAACCACGTCCCCACTCTTCCTACATTTCTTACACCATCGTCAGTCAATGAGCATGAGGTTGCTCACATTCTTGCAAAATATTTCTCTACCCTTAGCAAAGGATTGGGTGACTTGGAACATCACTTGGAAAGAGACCCAAAGTTGGCTAGGGCCACCTGGGTTATAAGTGAACTAAAGTATATGGTGGGAAAAGACCAAACAACCATAGAACTCTTGGCTATTCTCTCTAGTCAAAATGATGAATGTGCTCCTACAAACAATCATAACATTGTACGAGGAGTCACTTTTGAATACCATAAGAGATAGCTAAGATTTCCAATTCCTCTTATCTCCATATACATGGTTGATACCATACCGTCGATCAACATCCCCTCTACCTCCAAGGGATCTGAAACTATTAAAGTGAACAAGATCCCCTTGGGTTTTAGCTTCACCCTTCCTATCAACTCTAGTGGTGGAGCTTTTGGTGGGATGAGTAGTGGGGGCTGTAGTATTGGCAGTGGCTTTGGTAGCAAGGGTGGTGCTAGTGGAAGTGGTTTTGATGGAGGTCATGGTGATGGCTTTGGAAGCAGTGGTGGCTCTGGCGGAGGCCCTACTAGTGGTGGTGGCTCCGACAATGGTTCTGACGGAGGTCACATTGGTGGTTTTGGTGGTGGCTCCAGTTGTGGTTCTGGAGGAGACCCCTCTAGCCCTCTATCTTCTAATGACCATATTTTGAACATTCTTCTTTAGACTATGGGTAAGATGCAGAGCTAGTTGACGAGTCTCTCCCAAGCCTCTACCCAGCATATCTTCCAACCCTTCTTTCATCATAGCCCGTTGTTGGTTTCAATTCTAAACAATCCCTTCCCTCAAGGAATGGAGATCCATAAATTCAAAAAATATAATGGAAAATGGGATCCACAAACACATGTGTGCACCTTTAATACCCTATGCACATATTTCTTCCATCATGATGCATTGATGGAAAAATATTCCATTGATCTCCCAAGGATACAACACTCGAATGGTACTGTTCCTTGCCTGATAATTCCATTGTCTCATTTGACCAACTTGTAAACCAATTCTTATGATAGTTCCAAGCTAACATTGGGGTGAAGATGACCTTTTTGGATCTAATCTGATGCAAACAAGGTGATAATGAAAAAATCACTAACTTCATCATGCGATATCAAACACTCTTCTCACAAATCTCATATCTGCTACCTAATTCTGACATGCGAAAGGTATTTATAGGGAACTTGCAAAGGCCTTGGCAAGAGAAGTTCACCCTTATGAAATATCCTTCTTTTGCACATTTTTGTGTAGCCCTACGAGAGTATCAATAGACGGTAGTTCAGTTTAGGGGATCCTCCTCATGCTCCCATTCTGAAGGAGAGTCCATTGTATCGATTTCTAGGAAAGGAAAAGTTGTCACAAATGTAGTAGCCACTACTAATGACAACGGTCTCAAACACAACTAAAAGTTCACAAAGTTATCTGAATCTTATTCTTCCATCTTGCAAAAGTTAGTGAAGGATAAGATCGTAACCTTGCCAAACCCTAAACCTCTTAAGGAACCTTAACCAAGTTGGTATGATGAAAGCACCTATTGTCAGTACCAATGAGTTAAGGGACATGATACCAAACATTGTATGCGCCTACATCATGAGATACAATACCACATCAAGGAAGGTACTATTCATCTTGATGAAAGAGCAAACAAAATACAAATAAATTGGTGGCAAAACAAAAAATCAAATTGAAAATATACATGGACCTATTTCCTTCACATTTTGTTAACATGAGTGTTGATTCCACCAATTCTATCACTCAACTCGAGGCCTATGTCAACATGGTCATGGTTACTTCTACCACAAAGCCTACGACTGGTTCATTTGATGTGATATTCACTTTGTAGGACTTACCCTTGAATAACAAGCCCTCTCCTCTCTATATTCCCACTCACCTCAATGGTAACATTGTGATAGGTGTCTTAGTAGACCCTAAGAGCTGAGTGAATGTTATTATAGAAGAGACATTGTGACTTAACTCACTATGCAGAAAAGAGTACAAAGAAAAAAAATCCACCATCTGCACGCACAATGGTCTTTGTCTAAAGCCATATGGCTCAATAAATTTGTTCGTCCTAGTTGGACCTAGGGCTGTTGACATGGTTTTTGATGTCATCCTAGAGTCAGATCTATTAAGGATGAAACTAGGCAAACCTTGGCTAGCTTCCATGAATGGAATCACCTCTGTTATTCATAAATTCCTAAAGTTCTCTCACAAAGGTGTTGTGCATGTAGTGCATGACACTGGATACCATCCTTTGGTGTCCTGCGGGGGATATTCATTAGACCATTTTTGGCCCATCCCAGTTGGTCTACTTCCTCCAAGAATGAACCTGCTTTACAAGAACTATGTGAAGTATAAGACCAAGGACAAGGGACAACCAAAATTGGCTCTTCCTAGAGCACAACAACCAGCTTCCTCCTCTTCCCAAAAAGGGAAGGGGAAGCTTTCCCCCTCTGAGGATGACTCATTTGCTCCCCTCTCTCGGGAGGAGTATTGGATGAGCAAGTTTGGCTTTTACCCGTTAAGTTTGATGATCCCTCCTTTGCATAGACCCAAGATCAAGATATCAGACCTCCCTACTAAACCACCTAGACCTTTGTACTATTTTTATGGTAGAGGAAAAGATACCCACAAGGAATCTTCTCGGCCTCCACAGTCTCCTACCACTCTTGCTCCCAAAGCAGTGAATAGGAAGAGGCCTGCTACCGAGGAACTTTAGTCAACTCCCCCCATGGCTTCTCAACCTACTCCTACTCTCGTTTGGGAGTCTATTCCTCCACCATAAATGGCCATAGTGGACACTCCCATGGTTGAGCAGGAGCCTTTCATTCCTTCCTAGCCTCTGGCCTTTAGTTCAAAGAGTCACAAATACCACCTGGTGCACGAGCGCAAGCGCTGGTGAAAGGATCTCATGGCTGAGTAGGATGCCTTACGGAGGAAGGAAGAGGAGATGAACAACCCTATATTAGGGCCTCCTATAGTGTCCTCCTCTCTCCTCCCCTCTTCTTACATTCAGTCTAGCTCCATATCACTTTTGGCTTCCACTATGACTACGAATGCACCTGACCCTAAAAAGGTGTAGCTTTTCATTGCTCCTTTGGTGGAGCCACCCTTGTTGATGTCCCTTCTAGATGTCCCAACTTTCCCAAAACCCATAGATATGACTAACACTTCGATGGTGTATACTATTGTTTTATTTTCCTCCTCTTCCTCTACTCCTCTTGCCTTGTCTATGGGGAGTTCACATCCCCCAATGAAGCAGAAGGTGGAGAGTGGTCCTTCCAGCAATGGAGGACATAAGAGGAGCCTACCTTCTCTAAATGGTGGTCCCACACTGACTTGTTATGTCTTAGTGACAGAGCCGGTTCCAGCTTCTCCTGAGTTCATCACCACTCCCAAATCACTTGGCGAGCCTAGCGGTGAATCTTGAACACTACCTTCTTCATTCATTGAGGTAAAACATAGAACTCTTGTAAAGTGCATGTGTTAACTCTTTGGATGAGGTTTCATCCTTGTTAGTGATCTTTGCGAAATTGCTAACCTTAGTTCCACAAGGGAGTGGTGGAGAGGACCTTGCAGGGCCCTCTTCCATAGCCCTTGTTGTAGGAGGGTCAGACACTCCTCTTAACATTCCACCATTTTAGGCTCATCCTCCTTCCCCCTAAAATGATCTAGAGTGGGAAACAAATGACCTCTTGGTCGATTAGTGTTAGGGGGAGGCCCCTTCTTTATCTTTAGATTAGTTGTGTGTGTGTGTTGTGATGTGTTCCCCCATGATCATGCTATGTTGTCTGGATGACCCTCATCACCCCTATTGGTGCTTGGATACAAGCGTGGTTTTTTTTCATAAACCTTCTTCTATTTGTATCATCATTCTTCCATGTTTGTGACTTGATTTTCAAAAATTGGGGATGATGCAAACCATTGGGGGAATTTAGGCTTCCCTTCCATGTTGACCAAACATTTTGACTTTTTCTTCTCGTGCATTCTTCACATGGTGATGATATAGTAGGGGGTTGATGACAATTCATTTTATATACTATTACTATACGTATATAGGGTATGTGTAAGATAATCATGTGGAAAAAATAGGCCCTTAAGTGGCAATGAAAATTCAGAAAAATCAGAGTTAGGCAATTTGACATAAAAATTTGAATAAGTTATCTATATTATTTCAAAAATATGTAAGAATAGAATCTGTGGAAAATTGAATGTAGTTTCTAAACTACTAAGTTTATTTTATTTTTAAAGTCTATTTGGTGAAAATTTGAAATTTCAATGCAGTAGTACTTAAATTTCAGGGGAAAAATAAGAAGTAGGTGTCTGTCTAACCACCCTAACCAATAAAATGATAATATTTTTTATAAGATTTTAGATATAAGTAGAGGACTCATGTCTGGATGTGATGCATATTTTTTGTAATTTTTTCCAAGTAAATAATTAATTATGAATTTTTATTACAACTTTTAAAAAATATAAAACTCGTATGTCGACCACCTTAACTTGGTCAAAATTCATAAAATTTTTTTTTTAATCCTATAGTATGCGAAGCATAGAATGTGACACATATTTTGGATTCAAAAAATATGATACCATTTGGAAGTTATAGATGTTTTTCAATCAGCCTATCAATCGGACTTTAGTTGTAATTCTAATAGAAAATGAATAATAATAATTTATTAAATTCAAAGTAAAGAATAATTTATATTGGTGGAAAGCTGAGAGTCTCCTCTACAAACCCTTTTCGTTTCATCAATTTTGGCTAAAAATAAAGTTGTCAGCCACATGGACGAAGTCTAGAAAAACAAGGTAAGTTGTCAAACACATTTTTTGCGTTGACTTCTTAGGATTGGCATGTCGAAGCCAAATACCAAAGCAAGCCTGAGGCTAATCCCTAGGCAATAAATTATGTGTCAGAAATATGGGATATTTGTTTCAAATTGGATATCCGTTTCAAATCGGATATCCGTTTTGAATCGAATATCCGATTTGGTTTATATATGATTTAAAAAAATGTTATAGACTTTATAATATATGATTTATAAAATGAAATAAATATTTTATAGTTTATTTTAATATATCTAGTTTAGAATATACAATATAGTTTATAATTTGATATATATAATATATTATATTATTATATATAATATTTAAATATTATTTATATATTCTAGTTTAAAATGTATATATATATATATATATATATTACTAATATATTAAATATTATATAACTAATTAATATTACTAACATATAAAAT
>VDFB02075321.1:188429681-188481243 GCA_007258455.2 Sequoia sempervirens
TCTCTTGCACCCTATCCCACTCTCTCCCATCTTCTATCCCACTCTCTCCCACTCTCCCCCACTCTCTCCCACTCTCTCCCTCCCTCTCTCCCACTCTCTTCCACTCTTCTACTCTCTCCCTCCCTCTCTCCCACTCTCTACCACCCTCTCCCACTCTCTCCCACCCTCTCCCTCCCTCTCTCCCACTCTATCCCACTCTCCCACCCTCTCCAACCTTATCCCACTCTCTCAGGTCACTCTCTCACACACTAAATCCATCTATCTCTCTCCCTTATACCCTTAACCATGAAACCCTAAACCCTTATAACCCTCTACCATAAACCCTTAACCCTTAAACCCTCTACCATATACCCTAAACCCTAAAACTTTAACCCTTAAACCTTCTACCATCTACCATTAACCCTTAGGTCTATGTGTACACAAATCGGATATCTGATTTGAATCAGATATCCGATTTGTAGACCGTTCCTTTAAAACAACGACAAATTTTGTATATATATGCTTTTTACAAATCGGATATCCGAATCAGATATCTGATTTGTATATAGATATCTGATTTGTAAAAAGATATATATATACAATTTTGTCATTGTTTTAAAGTAACATTTGTATATATATGCTTTTTACAAATCAGATATCCAATTTGTAAAAAGCATATATATACAAAATTTGTCATTTTTTTAAAGTAACAATTTATCATTGTTTTAAAGTAACGGTCTACAAATCAGATATCCATTTCAAATCGGATATCCGATTTGTAAAAATCATATATATACAAAATTTGTCATTGTTTTAAAGTAACAGTCTACAAATTAGATATTTGTTTCAAATCAAATATCTGTTTTGTAAAAAGCATATATATAAAAAAATTGTCGTTGTTTTAAAGTAACGGTCTACAAATCGGATATCCATTTCAAATCGGATATCCATTTTTAAATGGATATCCGATTTGTAGACAGTTACTTTATAACAATGATAAATTTTGTATATATATGCTTTTTACAAAATGGATATCCGATTTGAAACGGATATCCGATATGGAAAACTAGGATTGGTGTTTGCTTTGGTGGTGTGTACTGACACCCGAGCCTAAAAAAAGTCAACACGGTATTTTTGCGTTTTTGGGTCAATGAAAGACGTGTTTTTTTCCTCATTGCCACTTTTTGGCCCACCATTATCCTGCACATACCCTATATATTTATGAGCATTTCTGACCTCAAAATATCAGGCTACCCCTATGCCCTACGTTTATGTTCTTTTATTTTTTGATTTTCCTTTATCTTTCTCTCTTCTTTGCTTGAGTTTTCCCTCTCATGTGTGACAATGCCACTTCTATAACCTTTTGATTTTTAGAAAATGCATTTGTAGTTAATCAATCTTTTCTCAAGAATCTTCACAAACTTCTTTTCAAGAATCGCATTCTCGACTTGAAACCCTAATGGAACGTGTTTCCTTCATCATGGGTTTGTAAAGAAATAGCTTGAGAACCTTCCTTCGAAGTGGGAACAACTTCGAGCTTCCCCTCACATGGGGGCATATTATTCGTTTTGAATTCCTTAATGAAGTAAACATCTTTCAAAAGGATTCCTTCAAAATGAATCGATTTGAAAAAGAAACATCTCTTTTGTACTTTTGAACAATGTGTCCCTTGACTGGACCCCTTCTTTACACTAGGTTCCTGAGGGACCCCTTTGAAATTTTTCCAAATTGTTGTAGTCTGTGAGACAGTTTGCTTATTTTCCTACACGACTGCTTTCTAACATTTTCTATCTGCAGGTAAACATGTCACTTTACAGGTCCGCCTATGAAGTTGCTCTCTAACTCTACGGAGTCCCCTTTCCTTGGGTTTCCTCCATGTGAGATATTTTGGGAGCAGCTCCCCTACAGGTTTGGGGGTCTATAGGATGCTTTCTTTGGGTTTCCTCCATGTGAGAGATCTTGGGGGATACCTCCCTATAAGTCTACAGGTATGTAGGGCACTTTCTTGGGTTTCCTTCATGTGTGAGATCTTGAAGGACACCTTCCTTGTAGGTATATGGGTCTATAAGGAACTTTTTTGGGTTTCCTTCATGTGAGAGACCTTAAAGGACATCTTCCTTCCAGGTCTGCAGGTCTATAAGGTGTTTTTTTGGGTATCCTTCATGTGAGAGATCTTGGAGGACACCTTTCTTGCAGGTCTGTGGGCTTGTGAGGCACTTTCTTCTTGGGTCTTCCTTCATGTGAGAGATCTTGGGGGTCACCTCCTTCCAGGTCCATGGGCCTATAAGATGCTTTCATTCTTCAGCTTCATAGTTCTGTGGGGCTATGAAGTCCTTTACTTGTCCTACACTCTTGAGTTTTCCAAATCATGGTTTGCTTCCTTGACAGTTCAGGTATACATTTCTAACTCCACTACATCCCAGATCTACTTTACCAAAGAACTCATTAGTATTCATGCTCACTAAAGTGGGGGAAAATGTATAGGAGTGAATTTTCACCCCTTAAGAAAATTCCCCTTTTACAGTTCCTCACCTTAGAAAACCAATTCCAAAGGAAAAAATCCACATTAGCCCACTACCTTCATTCCACTTGACATCTTTTTTGTGCATTGGTAGAAGAATAACTATCGAGGACACCCATGTGGTGCACAAATTTTCACACGAAGCATTTTCATCCTTGAGAAATTCGTACATCTGAATCCTACAGTGACGTTACACTTCCCATTGGGTTCGATTTGTAATGCCCCTCTTCAACCAACCAACCCAAATATGGTTGTTTTTCTCATCTCACCTTCAAAAACACTCTTTATTCCTTCATTTCATCCCTCTAAGCATTTAATTCAACTCTATACACAACCTTTCTAGAATTCTCAATCATTCATCACTCTCAAGCAACACTTTGGCACTCCATAGTAGTAGCAACAACACTCCATAGAGAAAGTTTCAAACAACACCATTGTAGTAGGGGATTGAGTCCTCTCATTTTCTCCTTCATTAGCTAGTGAGCTCTTGGTGGAGGTGGTAAGCATTTTCACTCCTCTCCTCTATGATTTGGTTGAGTATCACATTACTATTTTTCAGTGTTATTGTGTTCTTTACTTTCATTCTTCCTTTATCATATTTTTCTCTATAGTTGCTATCTTGGCTATTCGTGGAGGTGGAAACACTGAAACAAGGGTCTGACTAAGGTAGGCCCCTATATATCCCCCCAACAAATTTCCTCTTTCTTGTGTGTAGATGGAAGTGCACTTGAAGCTACCTAGTGAACAGGCTCTTTTGTGAGATCATTTTTTTCACCCTAGCTTTAATCTGTTTTCCTTATCATATTTGCTTATATATCTCTTATTTCATTTTTTTTTTCTCTCCTCAAAACCATTAGCTAGACCATCAACCTATTTTCTAGTGGTTCACATTGTCTTTTTAGTCCTATAGTTGTATAGATGCTAGCACACCTGAGAGACGCTAGTGCACCGCGCTGTTGTCCCAAAACCATGCTTTTGTCCTCAGGCAGAGAGCTACCTAAGGCACAATGTTGAGCCCAAAAACTGGCTTGCCTAGTGCTATTCTAAGTTTTGGGTCTACAGAGTGATTGAAGGGCCTTATAGTCCTCATCATTCTCATCTCTCATTTCAAAACAACCCTTTAAATTGAGGTAAGTTAGGGCACCCTTCCGCTCTTGGCTCTCCATGACTTGGGGCCTATGAACATGGTTGGTCCCCCTCTCTTACATTTCACAATGTGGCCTATGGGTCCCACAGGGCCTTTCTAGAGAGAGAAAGTGTAAGGGAGTGAAGAAATTAAATTAATTGAGGTCTATGTTGAGATTTTGGTTAAAATATGCCTTAGGATGCATAATGTAGGGTCTTAGGGGCCTATTAATGATGATATAAAGGTTATAAATGCAAGGGGGGCTAAAATTCAATGTGGAAGTCTAAATAAATATAGTTTTCAACATCAAATTAAGGAAAGATTAGGTCTATTTAGCTAAAATGGGCCCTAAATCCAATGTGAAGGTGTACAACAAATTACAACACTAGATTAGTTCCATTTAGTTTACAATCCTCCTAAATTTAATGTGAAGGTGTAAATAAATACACTTTGCAACAATAAATTAAGGAAAACTTAAGTTTATTTAGCTTTGAAAGGGCCCAAAAACTATTGTGGATGCGTAAAACAAATCACAATGCTAGATCAAGGTGATATTAATTCCAATTTATCATTAATTATTCCCAGATTAAGCAAGGAAAAGGCATACTTTTTTCATCATTACACTAGTATGGTTTAATTAAGATATTATTTTTGAGCTAATTGAATCAATGGAATGTATTATTCAATTATATATGGTGATTGATATGTATGATTAATTAAATACATATGTGATTTAATTAAAAAACCTAATGATATTTTTTCATAAATAATATAATAATCTAATTGATACATAGATTGGTGACATATTGTAAAATTAGATGAATATGTAAAATAATTAAACAACTTATTAAAATTGTTTAATTAAATTTAATAAATGGTCTTGTTTAATGTACTCACATTTTGAGCTCAATACACTCATGATCTAATTAAACAATATAACTAAAATAAAGGAAATAAGGGTTCCACCTTTTAGGAGATGGAACAAAAGGGGGGGTACCTATTATTTCACTCTAGTTCATTCAAGGAAATTCCTAGAGATCTCAATCCAATGGAAAGTGAAAGAAGATATCTGCTATAATGTCTCCTAGGGTGTGATTAAAGACACAAGGGGGTTCACCACTAAGCAAAGTCTTAGAAATAAAGAAATGTAAATGTTATGCAAATATAACTATGTAACCTAGATTATGATACTCAAAATCAAAATAATGGACTGAGAATGAACAGAGGTGCACCTGGAAAGTTGAAGATGTCTGAAATAAGCTCTAAAATCTCATAATTATGAATTTTGAATCACACTAGGACTCATACACTAGTTGGGGCGATTTAGTCCTAGTTTAGGGTTTTGGACTAAATTTGGAATTTGGAACTAGTAAACCAAGATCTACAAAAAATAGGTGAAAAGTGGTATATTTGGACTCATACACCAATTGTGGTGATTTAGTCCCAGTATCAAGGTTTATCAAAAACTCTAATATCCTCTAGTGATCTTCTATAACTTCTCTCCTTTCTGATCTTTGGGTCTCAAACTCTCAATTCAGACTTGTAGGTGACTTTCTATGATTTTGCAAGAAAGGTGACAACTTCAACAACTTTACAACTTTGACAACTTTCTCAAATCTTTCTCTTGAATGGATCCTCAACCTAAATTTTCAAATCACACATCAAAGAGTGGGAAAAATGTTTTTTTGTTAGCGGATAGGGGTTTTCCTTGGTTAAACCCCATTTTGGTAATCAAACCTTGAAATGAAACAAAATAAAATGAATGAATGATGAATGAACAAATATGCTATGTTGCAACTCACCAAACCATTGAATAGAAGGCTGCAATCTTATATGAAATGGCTAGCATGAATGTAGATCTTGAATCTTTATTGAAGGTTATGGATCTTGACTTGAATGCTTGCTTGAATCATGAAAACGTACATCACAAATGTCAGCTCAAAAATAAACATGATGCATGATGACTTTGACATGATGCTTGATTCTTAAATGTAGCTCTAAAATGCTTGATAATCAACCCTTGAATTCTCTCTTGATCATAAATTTTCTATAGTAATTGAATACTTGAAACCTTAGGAGAAAATATGTGAAATAACCTTGTATTTATACTTGTTTATGTCAAATTTCTCAAAATTACAACACTACAAGATGACATAAAATCTAGGAGAATAAAATCCTACCAAGAATTTGAATTTAAAATAGGTCCAAGCTAAGATTTGGACACAAATTTCATGAAATGTTTTTGAAAAGGAAAAAACATGTTTTACAGGGACCTGAAACCACAAAGTTAAAACAAACAAAGAAAGAGTAAATTTTATGAAATGTTAAGTTATATGTCAAATTTAGGTTCATACCCCAAAACTTAGGTGGGACTCATATGCCCAAGGTGGCATATGAGTCCCACATCATTAAATCTAGAACACACAACCCAAAATCATTAAATTATGATTGGTTATTAGATATGTGTCAAGATTATCCTCAGAAAGATTCATTAAATAAGGCTATGGATGAAAAAATAGAACCAAATAAGGCATAAAGAAGCCCAATTTTAGAAGGGAGGGCCCAAAAAAGTGTGAAAGTGTAGAGGGATACATTTTTCTATGTTACAATAACAATATTTTTTAAATAAACACAAAAATGATCTAATTAGCATGGTACACAAATTACTAAATTGTTTGCTAACAAAAAATAATGCTCACTACTAAGAAAAATACTCAAATAATTCAAGAAATACATATTATTTTCATGAAAAAAAGGAACATATTATAAATAGATAAGACTATTAACCATCTAACATAATGTGTTTTAAAGAAATATCAACATACCCTTTAGAAATGAAAAATAAAAATTAAATATAAATATATGTAGGTGCATAGCATTGATAGGTTTTTTGAGAGGTATACCATTCATTGTGGATAATCTATATGCACCTAATCAATAGAATTTTGTGATGACATAAGGTCCTGTTATGCCCTGCATACACACCCCAACTTTTTCTTGGTAAAGTCGGGGACCCCCTCTTTTTTCTTTCATTTCATTGGTTTGTTTTTCGTGGTCGCACTTTATCGTTCTAGTTTTCATCCTTTCTCGTGCCTTCTTCATTTTCTTTATCTTTGTCAGATTCAGGTTCCAAACTAGAACTTGCACTCTACACTTTTGGAAAGTTCAAGTTCTCATTTTTATCCTGACTCTGATCTCTATTTTCTTGTCATCATTGTTTTGTTAGGATCGGGTTGCAGGATGGAATCGACACTTGACACCTTTCGGTGTTTCAAATTTTGGTTGCACCCTAACTTCGATCCCCACTTCACCTTCGGGTGTTGTTCGGGTTCGCGTTCCTTGTCTAGTCCTGTCTCTACCCCGTCTTGTTCTCCGACCTATTTTTGTTTCGTCTTGTCTTTCGTTGTTGCGGTGTTCATTTGTTTTGGTCATTTTCATTTGTCTTGGTCCTCGTCTTTTCATCATCGCCTCGTCATGTCATTTGTTCATTTATGTCTTCTCCATTTCTTCGTTTCTATTTTTGCATCATTTTTTTCATTCTTTCATCGTTTCTTCATTTTATTTTTCTTCTTTTTTTTGTGTCTACTCTTCAAAATCAAAAAAATACAAAAAAATCAAAAACTTAGAAAAAAAATACAAAAATACAAAAATGTGAAAAAAAAAAACATTAGAAATAAATTTATTTTTTAAAACTTAAATAATATAAATCTTTTTAAGATTTTAAATGATTTATAAAGTTTAAATTAAAATAATAATAAATAAATGAATTTAAAAGTTTTAAATAAACACATTAGAATTAAATCTATTTTAAAATTTAAATAATATAAATCTTTTTAAGATTTCAAAAGATTTATAAAGATTTATAAAGTTTAAATTTAAAGGTAAATAAATAAATAAGGTTTTAAAATGATTGAAAAATAAATCTTTTAATTTAAAAGATTGGATAAGATTTTGAAAATCTAAAAATCATAAAAATTTAAAAGTTTGAATAAAAATCTTTTATTGTTTAAAAGTTTTAATAATAATAATAAAATATAAACAAATCATAAAAGGATTTTTGTTTTAAAAAAAGGTAAAAAGGAGTTTCATATTCTCACCCAACCCCAAAATATCTTAAGGAAATAAAATAAAATAAAATGCAAGGAAGGCAGGGTCATATTTCTGAAAGAACCTGGTATGAAACAAATGTTCATGTTCAGAATTTGTCCCTATTCTACTCCCGCACTAATATCGCCCTCACAGTAGTACCAGATTGCAGACCTGGGGAGAATCCTGAACTGGGCACAAGAGAAAAATGTCCCTATCCAAGAATGGTTTTGGTTCTGCCCTAGAATGGTTCCCATTCTGCTCTTGATTTTGGTCCACTCTTGCACCATTTTCATCCCACTTCTCGCACATTGCAAACTCCTTCGGAGGTCAAAAATGGGGAGAGTGTTGGAACCGAATAAAGTCAAATGTCTAGTTTAGTATTCATCTCAGTCCCACCCCTAAAGAACTCTCAATCCCACTTTCCTCCCAGTCTCTAATCCTACACATATGTAAAATGTGAAAGAACCTTCACTCCTGTTCTCTGGTGCGCAATGGCAAGACATAGACAATGCACTATGACTATTTGATGGGATTCATCAAAGGAATGTGAGGTCATAGAAATGATGATTGCAAGATGTGCACATAAAATTAAATGTAGAAGACACGAGCTATTTGATAGAAAATGCCTCAGCATAATGTGGTTTCTTGACATGTTGATGATTGCAGGATATGGATTCAAGGGATTTGTTGAAGAATGGCTCCAGAACAGTTCAAGAAAATTCGATGAGCAAGTTGGAAAGCCAAATTCCACAACGTTACCAAAATCCTCCCTATCTTGCTTGTGGTCAAAGAAAAGATTAAATGATATGCATAAGGAGAGAACTGTTCAGAGCAAATTCCTAAAGAGAAATCAAATGCCTTCAAAAGAAATCCCAATCTCATGGAATGCAATAAGAGAGAAAGCAGCACCATCATTGGAAAACGTGCATTAAAATTGATTTAATGAATGGGAGTAGAAACGTGGCATATGAGACATTTGAAAAAATCCCTCAAAGAAATGCGATCCCTGGTAGTGCAATGGAAATAGAGGGCAAAGCACTGTGAATTGTTTGATAGAGGATCTCCAAAGAATGGGTACAAATCAAATTTATTGAGAGGATTTAAAACTTTCAAGTGAATTCCCTCAGATGAATTGCAAAGCCAAACTCTGCAACTTTCACCATTAATATCCTTTGCCAGCGATGAAGTGGAGGAAAGTATAAAGCACACTCACTGTTTGATAAAATTCCCTAAATGAAATGAGAGGTCACCTCCAAGAATGTTGTGATTGGCGAGTATCGACAAAGTGGATGTGTTGAAGAATGTTCAAAACAACTTTCAAGGAGGTAGGGCATGTGATTATTATTTGATCGAGGCCCTTAATGAAGTAATATTATGTGACATATAGTTACTACAGAAATGCATGAAATGGATGTTGCTAAAAAGAGCCTCGAAATTTCCCTATGAATACAGTTAACAAAAGTTCACAAAGAGATATTTTTTTTGTATAAATGGAAACATGGATGCGGCCTATGAACTATTTGACAGAATGTCTTAAAGAAATATCATCCATTGAATTAATGATTGCATGATGTGCAAAAATTGGATTTGTTCAAAAGGATTTTGAAAACATTAACAAATGCAATCAGTTGTATTGAAAGCCAAATTCCATAACCTTTCACCAAGTGTCCTCCCTACCTATGCATGTGTGAGAACTTTGAATCAGGGTAGGAATTTCATTGGATGTTGTAGTTACAATTTCCCATTAAACATACATGTAGAATGTGAAAGCATAGGCATGTCTCATGATTGTCTGATGGACCCCCTCAAAGAAATCCAGCCTATGCATGTGCAAATAGGGGAGTTTTGAAACAGTCTATGAACATCCACGAAAACATAAAGCACATAGAGTATTTAATTAGATGTAGTTACAAACACCCTATTAGGAAATGTATGTGATGAGCCAAAGCATTATTGTTTAATTAGTAAATGTGTGGAGATCTCATAAACCTAGAGACAAATGCATGATTATACATTTTAATGGTGGAGGCAGAGAAATTACATATGAATTATTTGACCAAATACCTTGAAGGGAATATTATTATGATTGGATGGAGCAAGATTATGGATCAATTAATTTAATAATTTTGCATTTTGTATGAGATTTATTGATTCAATGGAATAATTATTTATTTTGTGATTTTGTAGGTGCTTTCTGGGTTCAGAAAATGCAAACAGTGCCAAGATTCTAAATGAGCATATTTTGTGATTAAATAACATTAATTTAAAAGGATTAAATTATTTCAATTATGAAATTAAAGGTTCATTGTATTTATTTAAATAATTGAAATAATTTGAAATTGTTTAATTCTTTGGAATTAATTATTTAATTAATAGTTTTATGAATTAATTAAAGTGTTCTATGTGAATAGGTACTTTTGAAAAATGGGAGGATAATAAATTAAAGTTTATTTGGAGAACTCATGTACAAAGAGGTGATTTTATGAAAAGATAATCAGGCTAGAGGTGAACTGAGTCTTTGGTGGTCTCATTTGGAGTAATTTCTCAAGAAAGATATTTCTTTATATTATGCAAAAGGATAAATTCTTAGTTAAATTGGAAAGATTGCACTTGTGAACTGAAGTTAAACTGGAGGATGGAGTTTCAACTAAAACTAGATAATTGATTGTTACAACTTTTGATGAGTTGTTTGAACAAAAATTATGTAATTAGTGGGCTATATATTGTAATATCTGCTCACTTAGAAAGGGTTAGACACTTAGGAAAATTAGTTAGAAGTTTTACGAGTTATCTGATTAGAGTTTAGCAGTAGAATAGATAAAGGAGTTTTCTACAATTTTAGTTAGCTGAGTCAATTTGAAGACATTGGTTTTTGTGCACTGGTGAAACTTGCTAGACTTGTAAATGTTGTTTATCTGCTTTGCAACAATAGAAGCAGCCAGATTTAAACCTGCTTTAAGTTGTATTATGGAATGGTGTTTGTTTTGTTAATCATTTGATTTGGAAAGCTTTCAAGGAATGAATTTTTATCTTTTTTTATTTGAAAATGGTGTTTTGTGATCTGTTGTTAAAGTTTGCACTGTGAATGAATGTCCATCTTTGTATTGATTACAGGTTGATTTGTTCTACAATTCAGTTTAGGAATTCTTTGGAGAGTAACAGGTCTAGTTAACTAAATGAATCAACATTATTTTCACTCTTGTGTGCCTGATCTATCTTTTTCTTTTTTTATACCCCTTGGTTAGAGTAGCTTTAGATAGGAGTTTGATCTTGCAGAAATTGAGAAGCTCAATAACCAACAGGCCCCTTGAACATTATAGCCTCATTGATCATTGAACAACATCAACATAGTTGAGAACCAACTACAAAGACATTGGAAGATAGGTGGTTTTAGATTGGTTATCTTTTTCAGGAGAAATAGAGTAGAAATATTTTGTTTTAACATTGTTGTGTCAATTTGGCCATCAATAGGTCCTAGCTAGTTCAGGCTGAATTTCCCTTTTTCACTTAGAGGAGCACTCACATTTCATTGATTTTAATAAAGTGCCAAGTTAAAAATCTCAAATGAGCGATGAATGATATACTCATTTTAGTTTTGTCAAATGTTTCTTTGATAAGCTTGGAGATGTTCAAGATAATTTATACTTTTTTCATCAAATATATCAAGTATTTGAAGTCATTGTTGGGTAAGTGCACCAAGTTGTGACACAAAATGGGGGTCTTAAGATGCCACTTTTTTTCTTCTGAAATCAGAAAATTCTGATATTTTATGAGAAAATGAAGATAATTACACTCAAAATTTGAAGATGCAACACAGACAAGAGTTGTACTAATCTGAATCTACTTTCTAAACTACTTTTTTTTCTTAAATGTGGTGAAGATTAAGAACATCAAAAAGGGGGAGCACACAAACAAGTCTTGTTTTATCAAAAAAACATAACATAGTGTCTAGTGTGCTCCTCCTAAAATGTTATCATTTTTTTAGAATTTCAAAATCACTTCAATAAGAAACTAGCTAACAACATGTAGTTTATGATAGCTTTTTTAGCTAATTTTTTAATGAATATATTATTTTTTAATAATTTTTGAATTGGACAAATCTTGAAAATAGAAATTTGAGTGTGTTACCTCCTAATTTTTTTGAAAACTAATCAAAAATCAATTTTATTTTATTTTCAATACATGTAGAATGGAGTTTAGTTTCTAAAAATGTAATTTGTTTCAAAATTCAATGAACAAGTAAAAAGCTATACCAAAAATACCGCATGTTGGCTTTTGACAAGAAATAGACACACTAACAAAAGAAAATAAAAATGAAAACCTTAACATAATCAAAATATGAAAAAAATTATATGGTTAGATAGCTAAGAGAGCTTAACATCATTATATTACTTTTATAAATTTTCATTGAAATACATGCAAACTTGATAGAGAGAACAACCAAAATGTGTGAAATTCTTTTCCCTTCTAAAATAAAACATACTTGGCATGAAATGGTCATCCAAACCATTTAGGTTGGATGCCCAAGAAAAATCCATCCCAAAGGGTTAGTATTTCCCAATGTAAGCAATTTAGCGCTAGCCAAATGAAAATGAATTCTTACAATGCTAGAGACAAAATCTCTCTCGAGCTCTCTCTCCCACTTTGATAAGGCTTAGAGTTTAAGGTTTATGATTGATTATGGATAGTCGAGGTTTTACCTTTCATTCCCTCTTTGCCTCCTTCCCTCTCTACCGATACTTCCCTTTCTCTCTCCCTCTATTCTCTCTCTCACCTCCTCTCCACTCTCTAGGTCTCTCCCACCCTCTCTCCCTCTCTACCTTTCCTTACCTCCTTACCCCCATCTCTATCCATTCCTTTGTACCTTTATCTTATTCTCTCTCCCTCTATTATTGTTTCTCTCTCATCTCTCTCCATTCTCTTGATCACTACCTCTCCCTCCCACCCTCTCTCTCTCATCTCCAAGTCTCCCCCTCCTTGTCTCATTACCCACCTCTTTCACCCTCTATCTCTCTCACATCTATCTCTCCCCTATGTATCTCACACCTCCCTCCCCAAGTTGTAGGTCTCTCACCTTTATATCTCTCCCCTCTCCATTGATTTCCCTCCCTCTCCACCTTGCTCCCTCCCTCCTTACCCCTTGTTCCCTTTTTGCAATCTTCTCTCTCCCATTTTCTTCTCTTTCCCCCTCAGTTATTTACCTCTCCCCTCTCTAGATCTCTTAGTCACTCCTAATCTACCACTCCATCCCTCCTTATCCATCTATTTATATTCATTCTTCTCTCTCTCCTCTTCTCTCTCCCTCCCCTCTCTATTGCCTCCTTCCCTCTTTATCTCACTCCCTCCATGTCTACCTCTCCATCCATCCCTTGTTACTCCTCTATAGATACTTCCATTTCTCTCTCCCTTTCTTCTGTCTCTCACCTCCCTCTCCCCTCTCTAGGTATCTCCCACCCTCTCTCCCTCTCTACATCTCCACCATGCCTTCCCTCCTTACCCACATCTCTATCCTTTCCTCCTTAGCTCTCTATTCTTCTCTCTCCCTTTGTTATTATTTCTCAACCATCTCTCTGTATTCTCTCAATCACTATCTTTTCCTCCCACCCTCTCTCTTTGTCTCTCCATCTCTAGGCATCTCCCTCATTCTCTCTTTACCTCTCTACCTCTCCCTCCTTGTCTCTTTACCTGCCTCTCTCTCCCTCTATCTCTCCCCTTATGTCTCTCACCCCTCTCTCCCTAAGGTATAGGTCTCTCACCTCTATTTATCTCCCCTATATAGTTATTTCCCTCCCTCTCCACCTCTCCCCCTCCCTCCCTACCCATCTTTCCCTCTTTGTGCACTTCACTCTCTCATTTTATTTTGTCTCCCCATTACCTCTCTACCTCTCCCCTCTCTAGGTCTCTCATTCTAGGTCTCTTCTATTTCTCTTATTCCCTCTCCCTCCCTTCTCTAGGTCATCACCTCTCTATATCCTTCCATATTTTTGGATGCTGTGGTTTTCTTTATGATATGTGGTTGTCATTGATGTCAACACTATTAGCATTAGTGCATTTGAAGCTGTATATGTCAAGGATATTGAGAAAATTGTAATGGAATGAGTTGTAGGTTGTCAGTGGTGAAGTGATGTTCTCTCTGTTAGTGAGTTTTGTACATTGTTGATCAGAGGTTGTAGACTAAAGGGTTTCTTGTAGAGTATATCTAGTTTATCCATGTTGACTTTCACAGATCTGTGTGAAGATTTTATTGAGTTATGAAGATTTGCATTTTGACAATTTTTCTGTTACTTCAGTTTGTGTTCCTAAAAGAAGATTATGTGATTTCAGTTAGTTCAGTTGTTGTGGATGCTTATCTAGTGATTCATGATACTTGTGGATGATTCTATATCATGATCTATCTATGTTGCATGTGTGCATTGATCATTGTGCTCATGATCTAAGATTTTCTCTTTAGTGTTCATGTTTTTCATGTTCTTGGTTGATAGGGTGTTGAAGCGTGTTGTTGATCTTCGAGGAGAAATTAATTGAAGTGTTTTCATGTTGAAGTTGTCATTTTGGGTCTTCACTATGTTGTGGCTGACCTTGGTTGATTGACATTAAAAATTATCTATTGTTTTAGGCAAACAATTTATATTAATTTTATTATTTCTTTGTGGCTGACTTGTAGTGATTTAATTTATTGTTTTGGATATATAAGAGTTATTGTTTATTCAAATTGGAGTGTTCCTCTATATGAGATGTGTGAATAATGTTCAAATAATTCAAAGGCAGAGCAGAGTGTGAAGAAGAGTAAAGAGGAGTGAACAAGTGTTCATGTGTTTAACTAGAACTGTAATCAAACATTAGCAAATGCTATTTTCTCAGTTCAAAATCCATATGGTTATAATCTGAATATCTCTGTAAGAAAGTGTGTCTTTGTAATTGAGCAGTGAGCTCTAGGCAGTGTTCCTAAATGCATGTGCATTCCCCATTTATTCTTCTTATACTTTTAACAGGATATAATCTTGTGGACTGACCTGCACCATGGTTTTTCCCCTAACAAGGTTTCCACATAAAAATCTTGGTGTGATGTGTGTTTCTGATGCATTGTCGTTTAATGCTTTTATTGATATTGATCATATTTGAGAATAAGGATTAATAATTTTAATAATTTTGAAATTCAATGACAATTGATTTACCCCCCTCTCAGTTGGCTGCCCTTGTGTTGCCAACAATTGGTATTAGAACATTGGTCCTTGGAAGAATTTTAACAGCTTGAGGTGATCTTGGATGGCGACATACAAGAAGGATAGTCTGAGATTTGATGGAACAAATTATTCTTTGTGGAAGAATCAAATTGAATTCCATCTTAGATGCATTGGTGAACCCTACTGGAGCATAACAAGTAATAGGAATATTATTCCATAGAATTGTCCTACTACTTCTACTAAGATCAGGGATGTTGAGTATAATATCAGGGCTAAGGAAGCACTACTAAGTGCTTTGACTAATACTGAGATGACTAATGTTATGGATCTGAAGACTGGTTATGAGATTTGGAAAAATTTGGAAACATTGTATGAAGGTGATGCTAATGTGAAGATTGCTAAGTTACAGAGTTTGGAAGGGAAATACAAAATGTTGAGAATGGGTGATGATGAAAATATTACTACTTTCATGCAAAGAGTGAACGGAATTGTGTGTGGTATCAGATGTGCTAGTGGAAAGTTGGAGGAATCAGAGATTGTTGCTAAAGTTCTTAGATCCTTGCTTGTTACTTATAAAGTCAAAGCTACAGCTATTGAAGAGCTCTAGACTATAACAAATGTAACCAGAGATATGTTGGTTGGTAAGCTGACTACTTTTGAGTTGAGTGAATTTGGTGATGCCCTTCCTAAGGTTGAATCTGCATTTAAGGCTACTAATATTGGAAGAGATAGATAGAGATATGATCCAGGTGAGAGTTCATCTAGGAAGACATTCAAGTATGAGGATGAAATTAGATAGATTGAAGAAGAAGAAAGAGAGCTAGAAGAGCTAGAAGCACTTATTGACAAGAAAGTATTGAGAGGAAAAGGTAAGTATGAAGGAAAATTTCCTCTTGAATTCTTTTCTTGCAATAAGATAGGTCATTTTACATCAAGGTGTTTGGAAAGAGCTTCTAAACCAAGACATACCAAGCATAAATTTCAAAAGAAGTGTTGCTATGTTGCTAATGAAGGTGTGACAGATGATGAATCTGATTAAGGTTAAGATGAATGGGTGTTTATTGCTATCAAGGAAAATAATCTTGTATCTACTGAATCTGCTAGTTGTACAAATGTGGAGAAAACCCTAGCTACTCGAGTTGAAGAAAAAGATGAATGGGTAATTGATAGTCGATGTTCACATCATATGAATGCAAACAAAAGTAAGTTTGTAAGCTTGGAAAAGTATGATGGTGGTGTTGTGGGATTTGGTGATACATAGCTGGTGTGATTCATGGAAGAGGATGCATTTCTCTTGATGGTAAGAATAATACTGATGATGTCTTGTATGTGGAAGGTCTGAAGCATAATATTTTAAGAGTCAGACAGATGGTTGATAAGGGTTACAATCTTTAGTTCAAGAATGGAAAGTGTAGAATATTAGGATGTTTTGGAAATTTGATTGCATCAAGTACAAAAATAAGAGGTAATATATTTCATCTAAATGCTTCTAGTAAAAGTTGTTTGATTGCTCAAGTTGATGACAATTGGTTGTGGCATCGAAGAATCTATCATGTTAACTTTGATAACATTGTCAAGATAAGTTCTACTAAGGTTGTGAGATATCTACCTAAGTTGGTAAAACCTACTAATGCCATTTGCAAGGAATTCCAGTTGGGAAAACAAACTAGAATTTCATTTCAGAGCAAACAACATTGTTCAAATGAATTGTTGACGCTTGTGCATACTTATTTGTGTGGTCCCTCTAGAATTAGAAATTTACAAGGTTACATGTATTTCATGTTACTTAATTATGATTATTCAATAATGATGTGGGCTACTTTCTTAAGGGAGAAATTTGAAGCCTTGGAAAAGTTCAATATCTTTAAGGCTATGGTTGAGACAGAGAAAGGTTTGAAGATTAAATGTTAGAGATCAGATAGAGGTGGTGAATTCACTTCTGGTGAGTTTAATTATTTTTGTGAAGAACATGGAATAAATAGACAATTATCTGCATCACGGACCCCTCAGCAAAATGGAGTTGTGGAAAGGAAGAACATAACAATTCAAGATGCTACTAGAATTATGATGTTGGAAGGAAATTTTCCTCATATCTACTGGAGAGAAGTTGTGAGTACTATTGTTTATATCCTCAACTGGGTACAAATCAAAGGTGATATTGGTAAGACACCTTTTGAGCTATGGATTGGTCTTAAGCCTACTATTAGATATTTCAAAATCTTCAAGAGTAGATGCTATATCAGAAGAAATGAAGATATAGGAAAGTTTGATGCTAGGAGTGATGAAGGAATATTTTTGGGTTATTCTACTAAAAGCAAGGCCTACCAGTGTTACAATAAGAGATTGAAGAAAATGGTTGAAAGTGCAAATGTTAAGGTTGATGAAGACATTGCTAGACCATCCAGAACCTTTGGATATGACTCTGATGATTAGAATGAAAGTACAAACAAAGTTCAAACTTCAAATCAAGTTCAGATCATTTCGGTGAATCAATAAAATCAAGAGGAAGAAGAAACTGGTGGAAGAGAAAAAGAGAGATCAGAAGAGCCCAAAACTCAAGAACATTCTAAGACTCTAAGGTATGTAAGATTGAATCATTTAGAAGATAAAATTATTGGTGATAAGAATAAAGGTGTCCAAACATGGAGAAGAATTGGAGAAGAATATTTCTTGATTTCAAAAACTGAGCCTACTAGTGTGAATGAAGCATGCAAAGATGAACATTGGATTGAAGCAATGAAGGAAGAGCTACAACAAATTGAGAAAAATGATACATGGATTCTTGTTCCTAGACCTAAGAATAAAAATGTAATTGGAACTAAATGTGTCTTTAGAAACAAATTGAATGAGCAAGGTGAAGTGGTTAGAAACAAAGCAAGACTGATTTGCAAGGGATATTCTCAAATGGAAGGAATTGATTTTGAAGAGACTTTTGCCCCTATTGCTAGAATTGAAGTTGTGAGACTGTTTCTTACTTATGCTGCTTACAAAGACTACAAGGTTCAGCAGATGGATGCCAAGTCTTCTTTTCTAAATGGTGAACTGGAAGAAGAGGTATATGTTGAGCAACATAATGGATTTCAATTGATTGATCAGGGAGATATGGGTTGTCTATTGAAGAAAGCACTTTATGGACTTAAGCAAGCCCCTAGAGCTTGGTATGCCAAATTGGATAAATATTTATTGAAGCTTGGATTCAACAAAGATACTGCTGATAGTAATTTGTATTTCAAGAATGATGATAAATATTTTATTGTGGAATTTTTTGTTGATGATATCATTTTTGGAGGAGATGATAGTTTTTGCATGAAGTTTGCTAATGCGATGCATAATGAGTTTGAGATGTCAATGATTGGAGAGATGAAATTCCTTTTGGGATTGCAAATTACTCAGTTAGATAAATGGATCTTTATATCTCAGTCCAAGTATGTGAAATATTTTTTGAAGAACTTTGGTATGGAAGATTCAAAGCCAGTCGGTACACCTATGGTGACCATATGTAAGTTGACAACAGAAGATGGTTCTCTAAAGGAAAATCAGACTAGATACAGATCAATGATTGGTGGATTGTTTTATTTGACTCAAAGTAGGCCTGATATCATGAATGTTGTATGTATTGTTGCAAGATTTCAAGCTGATCTTAAGGAATCTCATGTGATTGTTGTCAAGAGAATTTTTAGATACTTGAAAGGGACAGTTGATTTTTGTCTATGGTATGCTAAAGATGATGATCTTACTTTGAGTGCCTTTACTGATGTTGATTGGGTAGGAAATGTGGATGATAGAAAAATTACTAATGGTGGTACATTTTTCTTGGGTTAAAAGTAGAATTCCATTTATTTATCTACTACAGAGGTCAAATACATTGTTATTATTAACAATTGTACTCAAGTATTATGGATGAAGCAGATGCTGAAAAATATCAAAGTTGTGTATGATGATCCTATTGCTATATTCTATGATAATTCAAGTGCCATTAACATTTTTAAGAATATGGTATTGCATTAAAAAACGAAGCATATATTTATCAAGCTTCACTTTTTGAGAGAAAAGGTAAGTGAAAAGGAAGTCAAATTGGAGTATGTACCTACTAAGGAGCATATTGTGGATATCTTTACAAAGTAATTTCCTAAGGATACTTTTGAGTATCTCAGAGGGAAGTTAGGGGTGATTACCCATCCTAATTAGAACTAAGGATGCATTGCTTTACATCAGTCCATGTATTTCATAATCATATCTTGATTCAGATTGATGTTGTGGTGGTTGCTACTCAGGAGGAGTAGTCACATGGCTCAGAAGTTCAGATATGTGGTTCAAAGCATAAATATATTTGACATTAATGTCAAAGGGGGAGAAGATTAATGTGAAAAATTGGTGATTATCTGAAGAGAAGATTCTTGTGGGAAGAAGATCACGTGGAAGAGTTAAGGTGAAAATGAGTTAGAACCTAAGGGGGAGTAAGTGTCAAGAGTTAGTTTCATTGATGGTGTTTTTCACATCATATGTTGCCATCAATTCCAAAGGGAGAGATTATTGGATGTTGTGGTTGTTTTGTTGATATGTGGTTGTCATTGATGTCAACACTATTAGCATTAGTACATTTGAAGTTGTATATGTCGAGGATATTGAGAAAATTGTAATGGAATGAGTTGCAGGTTGTCAGTGGTGAAGTGATGTTCTATCTGTTGGTGAGTTTCATATGTTTTTGATTAGAGGTTGTGGACTAAAGGGTTTCTTGTTGAGTATATCTAGTTTATCCACATTGAGTTTCAAAGATTCGTGTGAAGATTTGATTGAGTTATGAAGATTTGTATTTTGACAATTTTTATGTTACTTCAGTTTGTGTTCCTAAATGAAGATTATGTGATTTTAGTTAGTTTAGTTGTTGTGGATGCTTCTCTGGTGATTCATGATTCTTTTGGATGTTTATAGATCGTGCTCTATCTGTTTTGCACGTCCTCATTGAAGGTTGTGCTCACAATCCAAGATTTTCTCTTTAGTGTTCATGTTTTTCATGTTCTTGGCTGACAAGGTGTTGAAGCGTGTTGTGGATCTTTGAGGAGAAATTAATTGAAGCGTTTTCATGTTGAAGTTGTTATTTTGGGTCTTCATTATGTTGTGACCGACCTTGGTTGGTTCACATTGAAAATTATCTATTGTTTTGGGTTGAGAGTTTATATTCATTTTATTATTTCTTTGTGACTGACTTGTAGTGATTTAATTTATTGTTGCAAATATATAAGAATGACTATTTATTCGAATTGGAGTGTGCCTCTGTATGAGATGTGTGAATAATTTTCAAATCATTCGAAGGCAAAGAAAAGTGTGAAGAAGAGTGAAGAAGAGTAAAGAAGTGCTCATGTGCTTAACCAGAACTGTAATAAGGTATTAGAAAATTTCATTTTACTAGTTCAAAATACAAATGATTGTAATTTGAATCTCTCTGTAAGATAGTGTGTCTTCCTTTGTAATTGAGCAATGAGCTCTAGGCAGTGTTCTTGAATGCCTGTTAATTCCTCATTTATTCTTCTTATACTTTTAACAGGGTATAATCTTATGGACTAACATCCACCATGGTTTTTCCCCTAACATGGTTTCCACGTAAAAATATTGGTGGTATGTGTGTTTCTAATGTTTTGTTGTTTCATGCTTTCATTGATATTGATCATATTTGAGAATAAGGATTAATAGGTTTAATAATTTTTAAATTCGGTGACAACTGATTCCCCCCCCCAGTTGTTTTCCCTTGTGTTTCCAACACATATGTCTCTCACTCCCTCAATAGCTCATTACTCCTCTATAGATACTTCCCTTTTTCTCTCCCTCTCTTCTCTCTCACCTCTCTCTTCCCTCTCTAGATATCTCCCACCCTCTCTCCCTATTTACCTTTCCTTCCCTCCTTACCCCCATCTCTATCCTTGCCTCCCTACCTCTCTCTTATTCTCTCTCCCTCTATTATTATTTATGACCCATCTATCTCTATTATCTTGATGACCACCTCTCCATCCCACCCTCTCTCCCTCTCTCCCTCTCTACCTTTCCTTCCCTCATTACACCCATCTCTCTCCATTCTCTTGATCACCACCTCTCTCACCCACCATCTCTCTCTACCCATCTCTATGTCTCTCCCTCCTTCGATTTTTACCTCTATACCTATCCATCCTTGTCTCATTAATGAAAAACTTTTTCGTCTCTATCTCTCCCCTATGTCTTTGTACTGTCAAAATTTGCATACCCTTGCAATTTCACATACAATTTTGTATCCACATTAGTGAAAACTCACTTAGTATTTATGTAGGCTCATTTTAGCTCTTGCATAAGCCTTTTTCCCCTCAAGAGGCTCAAGACCCTTTTTCAGTAGCTGCCTTTGTGTGCCAGTTTTTTGTTAACCTCATGTTTTCTTTATCTCCCCCCATTTTTTGGAATAATTTTCTGGATACTAGCATTCTACATGGACGTCCACACACCATGCTAGAATCCTATGATATTTCAATGTTCTAACTATCATTTTTGAGGATGTTTCCACTTGTCACTTACCTTGGTTAGTGGAAATGGCTCAGGACATCTTGTAATAGCTCAAGAATCTCTTTTTACATCCTCTTCTCTCTTTTAACTCTAACTTTTCACTTTGATTTCTCTCTTGGTCTCTCTTACTCTCTTGGAAAATTTCCCTTCTCTTTCTCTCTTGCTTGCACAACTCTCTACAACTTGCTAGAACAGTCTCAAGTTCTCAGAATGTTCTTTACAACTCTCTTGGCTCCTAAATCTCTCTCTCTCTCTAGCTTCATCAAGCCTTGTAGGTATTGAAGACATTTCATTGTTGGAGGCTTCCTTGCTTGGTTTTTCTTGCAAAAATCTCTATAGCTTGCTACAATGGTCTCAAGCTCTCACAACCCTTTCTTTTTTATCTCTCTCTTTGGATTCCCCAAGCCTTGTATGAAATATCTATCTCTCTCTTTTTTATTTGAGAATCTTAGGATCTATCACATCCCTTGTCTATTTCTCTTTTTATTTATCCATCTATTTGTTTATCCATGGAGATGGATACACCAAAATGGGGGTTTGATTGAGGAAAGCCCTTAAACAACCCCAACATTTTCTCTCAATCTTATGTGTGTAGGTATTGAAGACATTTCATTGCTAGCGGCTTCATTGCTTGGTTCATTGTGAGTTCTTTCTTTCTCTTCCATAATTTTATCATCTAAATTCTATTTAATCTACATGTCATTTAGTTATCTTTATTTTAGTTTTGTTATACCATTATTTTCCTATATTTCAAGGGTTCTTCGTAATCAAGACATAAGTACTCATTTTTCTATTTTCTATGACATTCTTAGTTTTTGGTTTGTATGAGACACCAGTGCACCATTGGGATGCATGTGTTTCATGTTGTCATCCATGGCCAAGAACTTTTTCATTTGTCCAAAATACCCCAGTGACTTACTCTTTTTATTTCTATAATTCTCGCCATTTTATCTTGTCACTTGATCTTTGTTCCTTGAGGTAGTTGAGGACTATTTGCTCCTTGTAGAATATCCTTGTCTTGAGACTCAAGGATAGAAAATTTCCTCCTCTACACTTTGGTGAACTTGATATGAATGCAATATTGATACAAAAAAGGGACAAATCAAAGATTCTTCCTTCTAAAATATTTTTTTTTGGGTTGTTTCCCTGAACCCCATTCTATGCCGTCGAAGTATAAATAGCACACCATCCTTTGATTGAATTTCTTATACATTATTTCTTATATTTATCTTATTATTTGAAAAATGTATTCACTATGTTCTTTTATTATTTCAATTTCTATTTTTATTCAAAATAATAATGATGTTCCATTCCATGCATGTGATGGTGACTTGGCTTTACCTATGTCACTCTTTATCTTTGATCCTTCTCATGAATTTCCTCTTGTTTCAGAGGATATTTTATTGCAAGAAGATGAAATCATTGATAATTTTCTTAGTGTTACTCTACCTTCTCTTCATTCTAATGCACTCCCTTCTAGAGATGATGCAATAGTGAAATATGAACCTCCTCTCACATCGGATCTTCCAAGGATAGATGTTGAGCATATTTCTTCAAATAATTCCTCTATAGGTCATAATGAATCTATAAATATAATCGTAGTCTTTGCCACTCCTCAAAGGCCTAAGAGACCAATCATTTATGTGAATTTGGCTAGTCCTTCTTCTAAAAGGATTCATTCTATTCATGATGTTCTATTTAATAGTGATTCTCTAGATCTTTACGAAAAATTCACACAATCTAAGGCTCCCTCCTATAGAGAAATGGTTCATAATTATAATACTAGAAGGAATAAACTAAAGTTGATTAACCTACTTCTTTACCACCTTCTCAACATAGCCTTCCTCAAGCACCTAGACCTAAGTGACCGAGTGAGTGTGATCTTGTCAAGAAACTTTGTATTACTCTAACCAATATTTCACTTTGGGATTTGCTTCAAAATGCTATAGTTTACCAAGGTATTCTTTAGGAAGCCTTGAAAAATATTCTATTACTTTCTTCTGCTAGGCCGATGGATGTTAATGTGTTGATAGATCATATTCGTGTAGATTCATTGGATATTACATGTAGTTACATAAAAAGTATCCCTTTTTCTTTAGTTTGGGAATAATCAATATTAAAATGAGCTTAATGTTGCCTTGATTTAGTGTTGTAATGTTTTTTACACATTCACATTAAGTTTAGGGCCCCTTTTTAACTAAATAGACTTAATTGTGTCTTATTTAGGGTGTTGCAAAGTGTACCTTTACACTTTCACACTAATATAGGGCTTTATTAATTAATTGAGGTCAAATTTTCCCTAATTCGCCCCTTTAATTCAAATCCAAGCCTAATTAAATACAAATTCTAAGGGATAAAACCCAAAATCATAAATACCATAACACAAAACTTAATTTTTGAAGGTTTGTTTCCTAGGTTAGTGACCTAGAATCCATTCGCCACCTAGTGAATGGGTCCTTACTAGGTCCTAAGACCCTATTTTCACATGATCTTTCACATTGTACAAAGTATTACACCCCAATTGTGTAATTACTCTTTACTATAACTATGTAGGGTAAAATGTGAATGTAATGTAAATTCTAGAGATGAATTAATTATGCTTGTACCATGTTATCAATGTGAATATTATCTCATTTGATGTTATTTCATTTGATGTTATCTTAGTTGATGTTATTTCATGGAAAAATACTCCATAAATGTGAATGGATGGTTATTGAATTATTATTCTAACTTTGGAGATGTTTATATATACTACATATGTTGTGAACAATTGACTGTCATGTGCATGTGTTAGTGGATGTAGATATATGTTCCATTCCTCTAGGCGTAGGGGAAGTTATCACTTAGGAGAAGATCTTGGCTGAATAACTGGTAACATAAACTATCTTAGCATACACACACCACAATAGTTAGGTTGAGTCTAGATATAGAAGTGGGAAGTTGGTAAGTCATCCCTAGCTTGAAATATCTACATTAGTAAAGGTCTTGTTTAATATCGAGTGCATTATTGGGTGATGTTTATTTGTTTGAGGTTTTGAGACCTTCAATATTTTACTATGCTTGACTGTGTGGGTGAATGTGTATTGGGATATATGCATATATATGCATATGACAACATACACGAATGATGTATATAATGGGATGTCCATATGAGTATGATGAAATATGTATAAGATATGCATATATGTATATAAATGTTTTTTACATATGTTACTAGAATTTTATTATCTCTTACTTTGATAGAAGCCAATTTATAAAGGTTATTTATGGTTGATAAAGACTATGACAATGGAGGTCAATTATAGTCATAATAGACTATGTTTGATGAGGCCAATAAAATAGCTTATGATTGTTTGTGTAAACCGATTATAATTTAGAATGACAAGCGATATAAGGCATTGCATTGCATTTGATATTGTTGTCGATCATAAGCTTGGACTTGGTTGATGCCATTAGTAAGACCAACCTTGACTTTGTCAACCATTTTAAAACCTTTGGTCAATTCATCCTCTAAGTAGAATGATGGATGCTTGTTGTAATAGAATGGTAGTTGACTATTTCCTTTGGTAGTTAAACTGCACCAAATAAGAAGGTGAGAAAATGGAAATGGTGCCACCTTTGAATCTAAGTTATTGTAGATGTCTATTCTTTGTGACAAATCAAATTAAGGATATGCAGATTGAATAAGCCTTTAGATTGTTGTCACTAAACAAGTCGATCTGTAGGTGATTATGCTGAGTATTGGCTTAACAACTCACCACCTTTCTACTACATTTCATATGTTGCTTTGCATGGAGCTTTTTATCCATTAACATGCCCAAACTATAGGCTATGAGGTGACCAAGTTGCTCCATAAATAGATGAACCATTTCATTTATAAGGGACACATTCTTCCAAAAGATCATACATCTCTTGCAATTCCTATTTCTATATCTTTCTAGCCATACACTTTTTACATTGAGAGATAGAAAGGAAGTGATTTTATTTAGTTTGTGACGAAATTATATTTTGAGAGGAGTAAGCTATCAACTTGAGAGATAGAGTTTATAGTGAAATTCATGAGAAGTTGTTACCAAGCTTGTTGATATTGGAAAAGGCTTCATTTCTTCCATTTTTTGGGATAAGTGATAACATGCATGGGGATCTCTTCTTCTTTGTTATTTTACTTTTGAATGATATGCCTTTCATTCATGGTTGAGATGTCTTTTCCAGTATGTGAATTAGAGAAATTAGAGTGTTTTGAAAAGGAAATTGAAGTTTTTATGATATTTTCATAATGTGTTTTTAACTACTCCATATTAGAAGATGGGTGTTTATCACAAGTATTATATACTAGGTCTAGTTGAACATGAAAGGAACATATGGTACACTTAGCTAAGTTATTGATTAAACTAGGAAAGCTTGTGTTTACTCCTAGGATAGATAATCCAATATGGGAGGGAGTTTAAGTACTTACTGCTGTGCATGTTTTGCACACACACCCCGCCGAAGGTAGGGACCCCCTCTTTTCACTCTTGTTAGGTCATTTTTCTCCTACCTCATTTTTTATACCCCTATCCCTGAGTCCAAGTGGATCACATGCCTTAGAATGATCAATTTAACCTTGACCAGATTCACCTACCTGAATTTTGCTAAGTCTTTTGCCTTTGCGGAAGTGCCCCTGTGGGTTTCCCTTCACCCCTTGCCCTGGTGTCCTCCAGGCCTCGCAGACCCATGGCTATGGGTCACCACTCATGTTTCACCACTGAGTAGCGATTGACGCTCAACTTCCGCCCGCATGGCAGGATCCGCACTTAGTTTCTTCGTTCGAGCCTTGACCAAGCATCCAAATGAGTGAGAGATTCCACATCTCGCCTAACCTGCGTCCACTATAAAAAGAAATCAATGCATGCCATTAAGGTAAATTGGCCTATAAATGTTGCTCTTGGCCCTTCATTTTACTTGAGGCATTCAAATCTGGGGAGAAACAAAGTCCCCCCTTCCTTTTTCCACCTTTCTCCTTGTTCCTGCTAACTTGGTCCCTTCTTGTATGCTTCATGTTGGCTTCATGTTTTCCATCATTTTTTTACTTTGGGGACAAGTTGCCTATGGATTTGGGATGTTTTTGTGATGAGTAAGTGAATTACCAAGGTTTCATTATGTTTTGGGAAGTTGTGGAAATTTCATGTCGAGCCATCATCCCTCTGGTATCATCAGAACTCCTTGTCATTTTGCCATCCCTCCATCACTGTTAGAACTTCCTTTTTAGGCTACCATCCCTCTGTCAGAATTGGAACTTCCTTTTTAGGCTACCGTCCCTCTATCACCATCAGAACTTCCCTTTCTAGCTATCATGTGGTCATTGAAATTTCAAAAGGGTGGAGACCCTCCAGCTTCCCCCTTCCAAATCTCTACATTTCTAGAATGGGAACAAACTTCAAGTTTTCATCATCTAGGGACCATCAAATGAATATCTTCACATGCCTAAAGGGGTTGACATCAAATTTTCCATGTGCTTAGACATCGCGGAAGTTCCCTTTTGGGTCGCCATCCCTCCGTGGCTATTTGGGAACTTTCATGTTGGGTCGTTGTCCCTCCATCACCATTAGAACTTCCTTGTCGGGTCACCATCCCTCCGTTGTCATTGGAACTTCCTTGTCGAGCTGTCATTCCTCTGTCACCATCAGAACTTCCATTTTGGGATGCCATGGGCTCATTGTCATTACAAAAGGGCGGCAACCCTCTGGCTTCCCCCTTCCAATTTCTACAATTTTCAAAATGAGTCAAATCTTAAGGAAGTATGTGTTGGCACTCTTTCTACCCCTTTTCCGATGTGCTAAAATTGAAAAGTATCATATTTTCTAAGTTTTGTGAAGTTTAGGAACATTCATGTTGGGTCGTCGTTCCTCTGTCTCTGTAAGAACTTCCTTGTCAGGTCATCATCATTGAAACTTGTCATGCTATCATCCCTCTATTGTTGTTGGAACTTCCTTGTCGAGCCGCCATCCCTTTGTTAGAATTGGAACTTCCTTGTAGGTCTACCATCCCTTCATCGCCATCCCTCTGTCCGTATCAAAACTTCCTTGTCGGGCTGCTGCCCCTCCATAGCCATTTCAAAACTTCCTTGTCGGGCCATCATCCCTCCATGGCCATCTGTCATCTTCCTTTTGTATGCCATTCGCCATCCACCATCCTTGTGCCCTATGGCACCCGCACCCTTCAGCCCACATTTATGTTTGTGGTCCAAATGAACTCCAAATATGAATATTATGATCTTTTGATGATGCATGGATGGATCTAATAATTAGTTTGTAGGATTTCACTAACATTTTCGTTGATTGCATATGAAATTACTTATGGCACTTCATGTATGCAGGATTCAAGAAACCTACCATGAGTCTGTTGGGGAGGCCCATTTAGAAAGTTGAACAAGGAAAAGGCACATTGCTCCTTTCACCATTCATTTTATGCTCTCTTCTTCCCATAGCACCCATCAATAGAGCTAACATTAGAAGCAAACCTATGTCAAGGGAGTTAGTGACAAAACTATAAAGGGTGGCCTTGAAGGTGGTGGGAGGGAGCAAATGTTTCCTCCCTCCAAACAAACGATTATGATCTGTCAAGAGATGTCTCATCAGATCATCTAATCCATTTAACGACGATGCAAATTTTCAAACAAGGTGTACTTGATTGGTTGAAGGATACTACAGATGCACCAAAAAGAGGGAAAATTTCGAACAGTTTCAGCTACAACAAAAGGGTAATAAGCTAGAAGACAAAATTGCTACAATGACTAGCCACTACAACACAAAATAGAGAAAAGACAAGGAATGTATTTTTAATTTCTATATAATGAGAGGTAGGTGAATTCCTAGTGCAATCAAATCTAAGCCACACAATGTAATTCAATCCAGGCCATTCATTTGGGCTTTGGAAAACTATAAATAGGGGTCTCCCCCTCATTTGTAAATGGTTAGAGAGTTGGTGTAAAGGAATTCTACAACAATAGAGAGCTACATTGCATGACTTATGGATGTTTCTCTTGTGTTTCTTCATTATGCATGCATGGTTCTACTTCCCTACTAGTTTAGTTGTTAGTTTCTTGAATGGAAGTGATGATGGTGTTTGCTATTATTGTATTTGATGAATTTCCAGTTCATGCTTTTTGTGGTTTGTTGATGATGAATCACTTTGTAAAGCTAGTTTGAGCTTCCTTACTTCATTGCTGCAACTTAGTTCAATTGCATGTTCATGATGTGTGTATGCAATCTGAAAATCTACAGTCCTTAGAAGATTGCACTAGTTTTCTGTAATTGTAGGTTCCTCTTGGCCAAGCGAAACCCAATTTAGGGAGTTTTTCTACTGTAGTAGCCTCCATGATCACTATTCATTCATAGTTTTAGGTCTAGGAACTTCCTCTCTTCCCTGTCCTTTTGGCCTTTTTTCTTATAGTGACCTTAGGCAAGGCTCATTGCACATTTTAAAGCCAAATATGAAGTTGAATTAGGAGTTCTAGACTGTTGTTTTGAACCTACAATAATTGCACATCAATTTCTACACCTTGGAACTCCAATTGCAAACCCAACTTCCCATGCTTTGTAACTCATCCGTAAGTCTACTCTGTCATTACTAGAAAATCACATGAAACAACTGAGATATTCCATGCATGTCATGACCTGACACCCGAGAGACCTTGGGGTAATTTTTAGCAACTTGTTGTTGGAGATTACCTTTCAAGAGAGGTGATGCACCTATGCATTACCTGTGTTGAGAAGTGCATAAAAAACACATCAACAAAACTGGTGCTAGAAGGAGTGCTGGCATGTTGAGGCTACAAAGTTGAAAGTTGGGAGTTGAAAAGAGCACTTTTAAGAAGAAATCTGAGATAAGGAGATCTCTTTTAATGTTGAAGCTTAAAATCAGAAAATTTTGAAGGCAAAAAAAAGCTGAGTTGAAATGGAGTAGCACATGCAAATCAACATCACTCAGCTACATGTAAATTTAAATAGAAAGTTAAGAAGACCATTACAACAAGTTGCATTGGAAGATAAGTGTAGGATCCATTTCACTCGTAGACACAATTAATTGGGGTGTCTAACATTCTTGGACAAAATTTAAAGAGTCTTGCAAGGAGAAATTCCCTTTTGGGAAATATACCACCCCTTGACTCCCAAAGATTCATAAAAGGAAATGACTAACATAGAAGCCAAGGCATTCAAAGGGCTGATCCAAAAAAATTTGAGCAGCAAGGATGGATTAAGATTGGAAGAGTTACTAATGTCAAGTTGGTGCATATTTCACAATGCATCACATTCAGAATTCACTTGTTCATCATGTGCAAATATTATCACTCAAGACAAAGGTTGTTTAGACAAGTTGGAGCAGCCAACTCCCAATGAAGAGAAGTCATCCCATGAGGTGGGAGAACTATCAACATCTAGAGGACAACACATTGAAGATGAACCAAGAAATTTGATATGAGCTAGTGCTAGGGTAGTAAACACAAAAGTTGAAAATCAATAGGAAGGAGTTGATTTCCTTGGGGCAGTGAAAGGTCTTGATGAAAGTTCAGCTAGAAAGGAATTAGAAATCCTTTCCTCTATTGGAAAATGTTAGTCCTCCACTCAGGAAGAAGAACCATTGGTATTTGAGGATGGATCAACAAAGTCTACAATAGTGTATGTTGGGGCAGCCAATGAAAATGTTGAAAATCAAAAAGAGGAAGAGGTTGACAACTTTGGAGCAGTAGAAAATGATGACGAGAGTATAAGTGAAATCAGATTAGAAGATATCTCCTTCATGAATGGCAGTGACCAAGCATCTGAAAATGAAGATTTTGAGGAGTGGGAACAACCACAGGTCATGACTATTCACTATCAGACTGCCTTTTCAAGTGATGATGAGGGACCAATAATGGAAAGATATAGCCAGCTCGTCTCTAGATTAGCAAAGGATTGGTTTGAACTAAGACATCAAGTGGATCTAAAGGTATTTTTGCTACCAAATTTTAGAAAACTCGATGATTCATCACATTCGTAGTTTGCTCGATGATTCAAGTTAGAGGACAAGCAACGTAGCCAAGTGCTCGAACTCTCCTACTGGCTGCCCAAATCGAAGAAGACTAAAAGCCTAAATCAAGTGATGACTCAGATGAAGGTAGGCCTCAAGAGGATGTTGGGACAACAATAGAAGAAGGAAAAAAATATAGTCTCGAGCTTCTGAGCAATGAAGTAGATCAAACATGAATGCTACCCACTAGTCATCAAGAATTTCTTCATCTTGAAGAGCATTTGTGCACCATGGATGATAGGCTTTATGGAAAGTCTTTGGAGGGAAATTGCATAGTACATTTTGGTCCCCTTAATGAGGTTCCATCAATTGATGACTTCTTTCCATTAGGAATTGTACTACAGAGGTATACCCACATGGAGGAAGTGTACATCCCAAAGGTTAGTAGTGATGAAGACATACCAACTGAACCACCCGTTGGTGAAACGTTGGAACCTCCAAAATGGGAAAGGGAATCCTTCTCAATTTATAGCGATAGTGACCAAGAAGAAATTATTTAACATCCTAATGAGACACATGAAATGTGAAAAGAAGAAGATAAAGGCGGAGGTGTTTCGATGGTTGCCAACACACATGACATGCTTGGTCAACTGCAAGATACAACCGGGAGTCCGACCGCATTGACCATTGTTGATCGTCTTACATGTTTAGAGGGTTGCAAGAGGATAGATTCATCCATTTCATCATCCTATGACATTGGACATCATAAAATTGAGGTCAACACCAGGGAAAGAAGATGGGACAATGTGCTGCCCCTTGAAGACAACAATCAAGTGAATCCATAGACTATAGAAGACCCACGTGATGAAGTGTTTTTCCTTGAAGAATAGCCAATAGGGGCTACAGGTCCCATTGGTAGCTTGGAAGAGGTTCTTGCTTCCCCATCCTCCTAGCCCTATGCATTCCCAAGAATAGAAATGTTGTGACACCAAGTCCCTCCATTTGAGGTTGCCAACATGACAACTGATGATGCAGTGATCGCTCTCGACTATCTAATGTTGCCACCTCCATGTGAGGACATCCAAGTTCTATCCTTCCTTTCCCTTGTTAATTTTCATAGTTGCATTTATCATTTTTATTATGGGAATGAGGGAAGGAAAACTTGCTTATGGATCAACCATGGGTTTGACAAACCTCCTCAGCTACTGATTTTTTGGGATTATATGATTAAATTTGAATGCTGCAATGTTGAATTTCTTTTTTTTGAGTATAAAGATAAATTTGCATGGCTTAGAACTACAAAAATTTACCTATTACTTGTGCATGCATTACGTAATCCAATGGGCACGAGTGTCAATTTTCCATGCCTGAACATAGTGCTTTGTAAATATATTTGTACATAGCCCATTTTGAGTAGTGTAGGTTTCTTGTAAATACTTCGTTTTCTTGCTTTCCTTAGGTTAGTTGGTTTTCTATAGGTTGCTTGCTTTAGATTGGTTTATTTGTTGTTTTCTTTTGTTGTCCCGCTTTGGTTAGTTTAGGTGTTTGCTTTTCATTTGCTTCCATATTTTTTTTGTTTGCTTTCACTTTACTGCTGCTTTGCTCAAGGTCCCTCTACTTTTAGCTGGGCACATTTGTGCACACGACAACCATACTTATCGCCTAGGGTTGTTTTATGTATTTCTTTGTTAAACTCTAATCAAGTTTTCATAGTGGATGGTGAAAGTCTTCTGTTAGTGTCAAGTGATCTAGACATTTGATTCAAAGAGGATAAGTCATTGGTTTAGTCCGACTCCAATGTATTCTGAAATCATATATCTTTTACACATTCTAAGAATCTAGAGGTCACTGTAGGTCCTTTGTGAAGTCTAGTTAAGTGAAAAATCTAAAATTTTGCTTCAATGCAACTGTGATTCCCAGCCCTGAATGCAAGCTTCATTGCTTGCAGGTTGAAATGAAAGGAATTGAAAAGAGAAAAAATCAAAAGAAAAGAAACAAAAGAAAGAAAAGAAAAACATTGAAAATAAAAAGATAGAAGAAATTCAACCTTTTAGGGTGATACAAGCAACTCTATTGGGGCTATGGACACCTGGCTAACAGTAGAGCAATGTTTGGGAGAATCACAACAACAACCTTGTCAGGGCTATGGATGCCTGACTAGTAGCGAGGCAATGTCCCAGATGCTTTTGGAGTTATAATAAACTACGTAGCTTAAATTGAGGGAGCTTAAGCTCCTACAATGGCTTAAGGATGGGAATTAACGCAACTGCACACACTTATTTTTAGCATACTGAAGGTTGGGTTGGCTAGTGGTTTGGATAATTTGGTAGAGCATCTAGTTTTTTTTCCCTAGTGTGAAGGTCATAACTAGAGATTATGGGTTCATGATTCGAGTGTGTCATCGAGACGCTCTGGAGCATTTCCCCAACAAGTCACCATTTTTTGTGCATTTTTTGCACACATGCCCCACCAAAGATAGGGAACCCCTCTTTTCCCTATCCCTAAGTCCAAGTGGGTCACATGCCTTAGAATGATCAATTTTCCCTTTACCAGATTCACCTACCTAAATTTCGCTAAGTCTTTTTCCTTCGTGAAAGTGCCCCTGTAGGTTTCCCTTCACCCATTTCCCTGATGTCCTCCAAGCCTCATGAACCCATAGCTGCGGGTCACCTCATGTGGGTCACCACTCATTTTTTTCCGTTCAGGAGTGACTGACACCCAACTTTCGCTTGCATGGCGAGATCCGCACTTAGTTTCTCCATTCGAGCCTTGACCAAGCATCCAAATGAGCGATAGATTCCACATCTCGCCTAACTTGGGTCTGACATACAAAGAAATCACTGCATGCCATTAAGGGAAATTAGCCTATAAACATTTCTTCTGACCCTTCATTTTACTTGGAGCATTCAAATCTATGGACAAACAAAGTCCCCCCCTTCCTTTTTCCACCTTTTTCTTTGTTCCTGCTGACTTTGTCCCTTCTCGCATGGTTCGCATTTTCCATCATTTTTTGACTTTGAGGACAAGTTGCCTATGGATTTGGGATGCTTTTGTGATGCATAAGTGAACTTCCAAGGTTTTGTTAAGTTTTGGGAAGTTATGAAAATTTCATGTTGGGCCATTGTCCCTCCATCACCATCGGAACTTCCTTCTCAGGCCGCCATCCCTCTATCACCATCAGAACTTCCTTGTTAGGCCACCATCCCTCTGTCACCATCAGAACTTCCTTTTTAGGCTTTCATCCCTCTTTTTCCATCACAACTTTCCTTTTGAGTTGTCGTGTGCTCATTTTTGTTTAAAAAGGGCGATGACCATCTGACTTCCCCTTCCAAATCTTTACATTTTCTGAATGGGTGCAAACTTCAAGTTTTTAGAATCTAGGGACCATCAAATGAATGTCTTGACATGCCTAAAAAGGTTTACATAAAATTTTCCATGTGCTTAGACATCACAGAAATTCCCTTTCAGGTCGTTGTCCCTTCGTGGCTATTTGGGAACTTTCATGTTTGGCCATCGTCCCTCTGTCGCCATTGGAACTTCCTTGTCGGGTTGTTGTCCCTCCATCACCGTCGGAACTTCCTTGTTGGGTTGTTGTCCCTCCATCACCATCATAACTTCCCTTTCGAGCCATCGTGTGCTCATTGTCATTTCAAAAGGGCAATGACCCTTTGACTTCCCCCTTCAAAATTTCCCCATTTTTCAAAATGTCCCCATTTTTCAAAATGAGTCAAATCTTAAGGAAGTATGTGTTGGCACTCTTTCTACCCCTTTTCACATGCGCTAAAATTGAAAAATCCCAAATTTGCTAAGTTTTGTGAAGTTTCAGAACTTTCATGTTGGGTCGCTGTCCCTCCGTCACTGTTGGAACTTCCTTGTTAGGTCGGCGTCCCTCCATCGCCTTCAAAACTTCCTTGTCAGCTCATTGTCCCTTCGTCGCCATTGAAACTTCCTTGTTAGGCTGTCATCCCTCTATTGCCATCAGAACTTCCTTGTCAGGCCGCTATCCCTTTGTGACCATTTTAGAACTTCCTTGTTGGGTCGTTGTCCCTTCATGGCCATTCATCATCTGCCTTCCATCTGTCATCTTCCTTTCATCCACCATTCACCTGTCATCTACCATCCGTCATCCTTATGCTCTATGGCACCTACACCCTTGAGCCCACATTTATGTTTATGGTCCAAATGAGCCCCAAATATGAATATTATAATCTTTTGATGATCCATGGATGGATCTAAGAAGGAGTTTGCAGGATTTGACTAACATTTTCCTTGATTTTCCTATGAAAGCACTTGTGACACTTCATTTATGTAGGATTCAAGAAATCTACTGTGGATCCGTAGGGGAGGCCCATTGAGAAAGTTGAACAAGGAAAAGGCACATTGCTCCTTTCACCATTCATTTTATGCTCACCTCTTCCCCTAGCACCCATCAACAAAGCTAACATTATAAGCAAGCCTATGTCAAAGGATTCAGCGACAAAACTATAAAAAGGTGGCCTTGAAGGTGGTGGGAGGGAGCAGATGTTTCCTCCCTCCAAAAAAATGACCACAATCCATCAGGAGCTATCTCATTAGATCATCTGATCCATTTAACAAGGATGCAAATCTGTAAACAAGATGTACTTGATTGGTTGAAGGATACTACAGATGCACCAAAAAGAGGGTAGCTTTTGAATAGTTTCAGCTATAGCAAAAGGGAAATCAACTAGAAAATAAAATTGCTACACTAACTGGGCACTACACGACAAAATAGAGAAAATACAAGGAATGTATTTTTAATTGCTATATAATGAGGGGTAGGTGAAGCCCTAGTGCAATCAAATCTGAGCCACACAATGTAATTCAATCCTAGCCATTCATTTTGGCTTTGGAAAACTATAAATAGGAGTCTCCCACTCATTTGCAAATGGTTGGAGAGCTGGTGTAAAGGCATCCTACAACAATAGAGAGCTACATTGCATGATTTATGGATGTTTCTCTTGTGTTTCTCCATTATGCATGCATGGTTCTACTTCCCTACTAGTTTAGTTGTTAGTTTCTTGAATGGAAGTGATGATGGTGTTTGCTATTATTGTATTTGATGAATTTTCAGCTCATGATTTTTGTGGTTTGATGATGATGATTCACTTTGTAAAGCTAGTCTGAGATTCCTTACTTCATTGTTGCAACTTAGTTCAATTGCATGTTCATGATGTGTGTACACAATCTGAATATCTACAGTCCTTAAAAGATTGCACTAGTTTTGTGTAACTGTAGGTTCCTCTTGGCCAAAGAAAACCTAGTTTAGGGAGTTTGTCTACTGTAGCAACCTCCATGATCACTATTCATTCATAGTTTCAGGTCTAGGAACTTCCTCTCTTCCCTGCCCTTTTTACCTTGTTTTTATAGTGACCTTAGGCAAGGTTCACTGCACATTGTAAAGCCAAATTTGAAGTTGAATTGGGAGTTCTAGACTACTATTTTGAACCTACAACAATTGCACATCAATTTCTACACCTCAAAACTCCATTTGCAGACCCAACTTCCCACACTTTGTAACTCATCTGTAAGTCTGCCCTATGATTACCAGAAAATCACATGAAACAATTAAGATATTCCATGCATGTCATGACCTGACACCCAAGAGAGCTTGGGGTAATTTTCAGCAACTTGTTGCTGGAGATTTCCTTTCAAGAGAGCTAATGCATGTCATGACCTAACACCTGAGAGAGCTTGGGGTAATTTTCAACAGCTTGTTGTTGGTCAAAATAAATTAATCAATGATGTGGACATGGTTCAACCAACCAAAATTGATGAGATTGATTCAGATTTTTAATTAAAATGAGAAAAAGAGACAACCAAAAAAAATTGGTATCTCTAAAAGGGTATGTGTAGGATCATGATGGGCCGAAAAGTGGCGATATGATGGGTATGTGTAGGGTATGTGGCTGATGACCTTTTTTTACCCAAAATTGATTAAACAAAAAGGGTTTTTAAGGGATATTCTTAGCTTTCCACCAATATAAATTATGTTTACTTTGAATTTAATAAATAATTATTATTCATTTTCTATTGAATTATGACTAAAGTCCTAATTGATAGGTTGATTGAAAAACATCTATAACTTTCAAACGGTATCACATTTTTTGAATCCAAAAAATGCATCACATTTTATGCTTCGCATACTACATGATTAAAAAAGAATGAATTTCATGAATTTTTGACCAAGTTAAGGTGGTCAGACATATGAGTTTTTATATTTTTTAAAATTTTTAATAAAAAAATCATAATTAATTATTTACCTGGTTAAAAATTACAAAAATATGCATCACATCGAGACATGAGTCCTCTACTTATATCTAAAATATTATAAAAAAATATTATCATTCTATTGTGGGTAGGGTGGTCAAACAGATACCTTATTTTTTCCCTGAAATTTAAGTACTACTGCATTGAAATATCAAATTTTCACCAAATAGAATTTTTTTATTTTAAATAAACCTAGTAGTTTAGAAACTACATTCAATTTGCTACAGATTCTATTCTTAAATATTTTTGAAATAATATAGATAACTTATTCAAATTTTTACGTCAAGTTGTCTAACTTTGATTTTTCTGAATTTTTTGCCACTTAAGGGCCTATTTTTTCCATGATTATCCTACACCTACCCAAAAGGTTATGAGAGAATAAATTACCAAAAAGTGGGAAAAGTCAATTGAAAAGGTGAATATGAGAAAGAAACCTAAAGTGATAAATTAGGTCAGTTTGATGAAAGGTTTGGATAGTACATAGATTGGTTGGAGTATAAGATAAACTCACCAACATGTCTATGGAAAAAAACATTCATTTAGAGGTTCCAAAAGGAAATGGAATACAATAAGGCACTATGTGTCAAATCAATAGAAGTTGTAAGGAAAACAATGTTCTAAGCTGAAAGGTGCATCAACCAACAAATTTTTGTGGGTATGGATTCTCCTCCACAAAAAGGATGTCAAAAAGAGAATTGGATTAATAAGTGTCTCATAACTTTTAAGTTAATTATTATTTATTGTATCTCCTATTGAATGATCCAAAATTTTGAATTTATGTGATAGAAATCCATGATGAATCTAGTGTTGGAAAAAAAGGTATATTCAAATTATACCATTGAGATAGGAAAAGGAAAAAGAAAGCCAACGACAAGGAATGACAAATCCTTTCAAAGAAGTAAGTTCTTTCTAGGAGTTCAACTTTGAGTCAAACAAATGTCATGAAAAAACTAAGGGGGAAGGAAGAGAGTGGATTGACTTGGGTTAAGTACCCCTCCCAACGAAAAACGTAGATATGTTTTCAATTTGGAAAAACTAATGACTTCTTTGCAAGTCATGATGTCAATTAAGTCATACATTTTGTGACTAATGAGAAAGGAAAAGGTATTGGGATTTTTGGAAAAATATAAATGGAAAGGTCAAGGATTATGATCTATTATCATCTCATACCATATATTTATCTGATTGGAAGATCAAACGATATTAACATTGATGCCTTAGAAAAGGATAGGAAAACAATTTTATCATGATAGGGAAGATCATTGCCTATGGGATTGACAAGGGAAGATCTAAGGTATTCATGATTGGAAGAAAGAGTCTTACTACTCCTATATACCTTATATGGGAATTTAGATAACAATGTTATTTCAATACATAGGTAGTAATACTACATATTATGAAGTATATCCATGTTGTGAAGCAAATTGACTCTATAGATTACTATGATAAGAGGCCTTGGGATGATAAGGCCATGGTTTAGGATCTTTAAGAGCCTCTAGGTTAAAGTCTTTTGGAAATTTAGCACCACTTTGTGCTAGTTTGAAGAAGTAAGAATTTGGCTCCTTTTTCAATAGTTTATCCATCATTTTGAGCACCTTGGGGTTGTTGGAATGTTGAAATAGTTTTTCATCATTTATTTCCTCCTCACTATCCACTTCATCTATGATGAAACCTCTTGGGTTTTGGTATGGTTGCTCCATCACTTCTTTTCATTTGTTGTTTATCTCTTCATCACTAAATGTTTCTTTATACGTGTGTCTCTTTTGAGCTATTTTTAGGTCACTTGGCCTATAACCCTATGAGCCAACTTTTCTCGTTTGTGGTGTTTATTAGTGGTATGCTAGCATTTTTTTTGTTTTCTTCCATGTTATTTTTATTTTGTGACCTTCTAGTTGGCATAAACAACTGTCAAGCTTTTGTGAACATTTTGAGACTCCTAACTATGGAATGAAAAAATGCTTTTGTTTTTGGAAATTTTGTTTTAAAAAAGGAAATTGTGTTTATTTTTAGGGTTTTCTATTTTAAAGAAAGGGAAGGTTGCATTTGTTTTTGGTATTTTCTATTGAGTATTCAATTCTGGTTCACCCATTGAAAAGTGTTAATAGAAATGTATTAGTTGGTTTTCATGGTTGTGGTAAGTTCTCAAGATGTGCCCTTTGGAAAATTTTAGACTTAGATGGTTTTTTGAAAGGTAGAATATGGAATTTTGTTTAAGGATTTTTCATTTTCCAGAGATCATGCAAGATGGATACCTATTGCCAAGAAGGAGGTGGTAATATGGGTCTCCCAACTGTGAGATCTGCTTTCTCCTCTTTTTTTATCTAGAATGTTTGTTTCCTTTCTCCGCTAGTTTTGTGTTTCATTCTTCTCAAATATGAAGCTTCTTAAACTGCTAATGATATTAGTTTGTTCACCTTCAATGTGTGTGAGACTTGGTTGTAGGATTGGTGCTATAAGGTTTGGTTGTTCGATTGGAGCAACTGGATGCCAAATGGTCATAAAGTGAAATGGTGTTTTGATAAGTTTGTTATGAAGCTCAAGACCCTAAGGTTTGAGTGTTGTTTTTTAATGACACTATTCTTGGATCTAAAAATGGTGAAAGGCCTAGATCAATACTTCACTTCTTCTTCTAGAGGATATGTTGCAGAAAAGCTTACTTGAACTAGCCTTGAGGTTCAAGTAATTTTTAATATCTTAGAAGCGTGGGTGAGGAAATATTCCAAGTTTATTTCTTTTGATTTTTATTTCCAAAAGTAGGATGGAATGTTGAGAGTCGATGGACTATATGATGTATTTGGGTTTCCAATTGTTTTTTTCTAACAAGGATCTTGTAACCAACTTTGGTTCATTTTTTTTATTGTCAGAATGCTAGAGAAAAAGCGATGGTTTTTTAGCAAAAACAACCAATGTGGCTAACTGTGAGCATATTTTTGTGAAGGGAATTGAATTTTGGAAAGCAAGTGTGCATAAAAATTTCAAGTGTGGCTTTTGTGGGTATTTTCAAATTTGGTGATTCACATAGTCAAAAGAGAGCTATTTTGGCAAGTGCGAGCATATTTCTTGCAACTACACTAAAATGATTTGTCAAGTGTGCCTAGTTTTGTAGCAAGTGCACGAATTTTGTGGAGATTGCACTAGTTTTATCAAATGCAACAGTTTTTCATCAGTGGTTGTTATGGAATAGAGAGCAAACATGAGCTATTTTTGGCAAAAACAACCAAATTTTGGTCAAGTGCAGCATAATTAGTAGAAAGTGTGACCTCTATTCAGTTTTGTTTTCCAACTTCAATATTTTGATATTTTCTTGTAGTTTTGGATGATTTTGTTTGGTTTGTTTGTTGATATTTGGCAAGTGATACAATAGTATTTGGTTGTCTCAAAAAGCATATACTTGTGCGACTTGCATGTCTATGGCTTTAAGTTGTGAAATCACAATACCCAAGGCATAGTTTCCAATTTTTACTTTGAGCTAATGTAGCATAAAATTAAAGCCTAAATATTCAAAAAACTGTAAGGAGATACTTTAAGGAGTGCAAATATAGGGCTTCTCTTAAAAGCACACACTAATTCAAAGGGTTTGTGATTCAACCGTCATGTTTAGTTTTTGTTTCAATATGTTCATTTTAAATTCAAGCACAGTGTTTGATGTTGAATAGATTTGACAATTTTTTTGTGAAGACAAAATACACCCTAGGGATAGACACTTCTTCCTAGGTGGTCTTACCTCATGCCTTGAAGGGATGATTTTACATGCAACAAATGGAGAGGTTTTTTACACTCAACCATAAGTCAAACTTGGTAAGTAACTTCTCGAAAGTAAATTTTGATGCACCACTTCAGAGTATGATTTGGATAAAAGGGGTAGCTTCTAAAAACATTTGGTTCTTAGTCATTTTTTGAGGAGATTATTTTATGATTTCTATACATGTGGTGATTCACTCAATTAACAAGCCTCTAAACCCTTGTGGGTTTTAACATATCACATAGATACTGGGGGAGACATTTGTCGATATAGAACAACACCATGTGGGTGAGAGCTTTCCTCACACCCACAATGATTTATATAGTGGACCAAAATAATGTACCACTTGGGCCACCTTTGATTTCTCTAGTGTGGCATGTGTCTCAAAAGGAAAGACCTCTAAAGGTATGCTTTGAAGAAAAAAGTACAAAACTCAAGATTATTTTTCATCACCCAAGATCACCAAAAAGGCACGAGGGGAGAGGATAGTCACCTAGTTTTCCAAACATAGAATACACATAAAACACTTCATTGTAATGTTATTTTTAAGCCCCTCAAGCTTTACTATCTAAAACAAGTGAAATGAGGTGTGTACACGATAACAATGGTTATTTTTTAAAGCATCCAATAGAAGTGTTCTGGATACCAATCAATGAGATAGCAAAGGTAGAATACAAAGATTGATTTGTTCATTTTTAAGCCCAAAACTGAGTCTTCATTCTAAACCTTGTCTTAATGATCATAAAAGGGAAATCACTTGGTCAACAAAAGCAATCAAACACTTAAAACACTAAAAGGAAATGTTTGTGGGATTATTTTTAATCACTAAATGAAATATTTTCTCACTTAGAAAGCTTGAAAAAGGTTCATTTTAAAGCACTAAATTGAAAATGTTTTGTTTTTGGGATTCCTTTTAAGCACCAAATGAAAGATTTTCTAATTTAGAAAGCTTGAAAAAGGTTCATTTTTAGAGCACTAAATTGAAATCATTTTGTTTGTGGGGGTTCTTTTTAAACACCAATTGAAATATTTTTTGACTTTTAAAAAGCTTTGAAAGTTAAAATTTCTTTGACCATTTGTCTTCCCTATAAAAATGTGTTAGTTATTTTTTGGATAACCATCAATTATACTCCTACAAATCTTGCAAAGATGACATTAGTACCTATCACACATTCAAATCACGCACCTTTTAGCATTAAGAATCAAATTTTAACTTGTAGATCTCAGACATGGACTAACAGGGAAAAAGCGCAAGAAAAATAAAAAATAACACCGTCTGTCAAAGAGAAAATGCACTGAAAAAAGTCAAAAGTGCCTTTGTTCCTAGAAGTAGAAGCACAAAAACTAGTCAAATGTGCTAGAATCAGAGTCAAGTGCACCAAAAAATGTCAAAAGAACTAGAATCAGAGTCAAGTGCACTAAAATTATGAGTTCAAATGTGAAAATTCTTTGGAGCCTATGCATGAAGATTTTTCCAGAGTGCTTCCATAACCTACAACTTGAATATTTGCTCAAAAAATGGTTAGTATTAAGGATTGGGGTCCCACCGGGCATGCTGGAATGTGTGAGGGGGAAAATCGTAAGTATAAATGAGATAATTGCATTAAATAGAAAATAATATAAATCAAAAACAACAATCAAGATTCATTCCTTCACTCATGAAATGAAGCTTGCTAAGTTATTGAAAACAAACAATGAAATCCTATGACATCAAAATGAATTCAAAAAAAAAGGAAAGGTTACCATCCCATGTTGAAGTGTGTTTATGAAGATGTGTTGGGTTATTTGTATCAATGTGAAGCCTCCATTGTTGTGTGTGAGAGCTTGAATAACGATGTGTGTGTTGTTGATCGAAGATATGTTGAAGCTTTTTCAATGTCGATTAGGATCTCGGTAGTACTTCGTTATGCAAAATAGGTTGATTATGTTGGCAATACAAGGGCAAAAAATTGAGAGGGGGGGTGAATCAGTTGTCACAAAAATTCAAAACTTATTCAACTTATTAACCTTATTCTCAGATTTGATAATTAACCATTAAAACAAAAATCATCAACACATCAAAAACACACATAACACCAAGGTTTTTTACATGGAAATCGTATTAGGGGAAAAACCACAGTGGAGGTCAGTCCACAATATTATACCCTATTAAAAGTATAATGAAAATGAAATATGGGGAATGCACATGAATTTAGGCACACTGCCTAGAGCCCACTGCTCAATTACAAAGGAAGACACACTATCTTACAAAGAGATTTGGATTACAACCATCTGGATTTTGAACTAAGAAAATAGCATCTGTTAATGCTTGCTTACAGTTCTAGTTAAACACATGAACACTTCTTCAATCTTCTTCACCCTTCTTCACACTCTCCTCTACCTTCAAATGATATGAACAATATTCGCACACACACATAGAAGCACACCCTTGCATGCACACACACTTCAATTCAAATAACCAATCTCTCTTATATATCCGCAATAAGAAATTTCATCGCTACAAGTCGGCCATAAAGAAATAATAAAATGAATATAACTATTGGAAAAAAGCATTAAAGATTAACAATGTAAATCAACCAAGGTCCGCCATAGCTTAGTGAGGACCCAAAACAACATCTTCAACATGAAAGAAATTCAATTAATTTCTCCTCAAGGATCCACAACATGCTACAAACATTATGTTAGCCAAGAACAAGAAAAACATGAAAATGGAAGAGAAAATCCCAACCACGAGCACAACAATCAATGCAGACGTACAACAAAGATAGAGCACGATATAGAAACATCTACAAGAATCACGAATCACAAGATAAGCATCTGAAACAACCACACTAACTGAAATAGCATTATCTTCAATCATGAACACCAATTGAAGAAATAGAAAAACTATCAAAATGAAAATCTTCATAACTCGATCAAATCTTCACAAGGATCTTTGAAACTCAACGTTGATAAACTAAATACACTCAGTATGTGAGCTACACTGAACTTCACTTCACCACTGATAACCTACAATTCCTTTATTACAATTTTCTCAATATCCTCGACATATATAACTTCAAATACATTAATGCTAATAGTGTTGACATCAATGACAACCATATATCAGCAACACAACCACAACATCCAATAATCTCCCCCTTTAGCATTGATGTCAACACATGATGTGAAAAACACCATCAACGCAACTAACTCCTGCTTAGGTTCTGACTCATCTTCTCCTCAACACTTTCACATAATATTTCTCCCCACAAGGCTCTTCTCCTAAGATAATCACAAGTTTTTTAAATGAATCTTCTCCCCCTTTGACATCAATGAAAAATATCTCTAAGCTTTGAACCACATATCCGAACATCTAACTACTCCCCCTAAGTAGCAACCACCACAACATCAATCCGAAGCAAGATATGATTATGAAATGCATGAACTGATGCAATGCAATGCATCCTTATTTCTAATTAGGAGGGGTAATCACCCCTAACTTCCCTCTGAGATAATCAAAAGTATCCTTAGGCAACAACTTGGTAAAAATATTTGCAATCTGCTCCTTAGTAGGCACATACTCTAGTCTAACTTCCTTTTCACTTACCTTCTCCCTCAAAAGTGAAACTTGATAGATGTATGCTTTTTTTTTAATGTAGCACTAGATTCTTGGAAATGTTAATAGCACTTTAGTTATCACAGAATATAGCAATAGGCTCATCATATACAAATTTGATATCCTTCAACATTTGTTTCATCCACAATACTTGAGTACAATTATTAGTAGTAACAATGTATTTGGCCTCTGCAGTAGACAATGAAATGGCATTTTGCTTCTTGCTTAACCATGAAATTAGCTTCTTCCCAAAGAAAAGTACTCCACCACTTGTACTTTCTTTGTCATTCACATCTCTTTCTCAATCAACATCAGTAAAGGCACTCAAGGTAATATCATCATCTTTAGGATACCATAGGCCAAGATCAACAGTTCCCTTCAAGTATCTGAAAATTCTCTTCACAATAGTCACATAAGATTCCTTTAGATTAGCTTGAAATATTGCAAAAATACATACAACATTCATGATATTAGGCCTAGTTTGAGTTAAATACAGCAATCCACCAATCATTGATCTGTATCTTGTTTGATTTTCTTTCAGAGAATCATCTTTTTTTGGCAACTTGCATCTAGTCACCATAGGTGTACCAACTGGCTTTGAATCTTCCATACCGAACTTCTTCAGTAATTCCTTCACATACTTGGACTGAGATATAAAAATCCCTTTATCTAACTAAGTAATTTGAAATCCCAAAAATAATTTCATCTCACTAATCATAGACATCTCAAATTCATTTTGCATCTCATTAGCAAACTTCATGCAAAAACCATCATCTCCTCCAAAAATGATATCATCAACAAAGACTTCAAAAATAAAATATTTATTATGATCAATCTTGAAATACAGATTACTATCAGTAGTGCCTTTATTAAATCCAAGCTTCAACAAATACTTATCCAATCTTGCATACCATGCTCTAGGGGCTTGCTTGAGTCCATTCAATGCTTTCTTCAACCGACACACCATATCTTCCTTATCAATCAATTGGAATCCATTAGGTTGCTCAACATACACTTCTTCCAATTCACCATTTAGAAAAGCTGATTTTACATCCATCTAATAGACTTTGTAGTTCTTGTGAGCAGCATAGGCAAGAAATAATCTTACAACTTTAATTCTAGCAACAGGGGAAAAGGTCTCTTCAAAATCAATTCCTTCCATCTGTGAATATCCTTTACATATCAGTCTTGCTTTGTTTCTAACCACTTCACCTTGCTCATTCAGTTTGTTTCTAAAGACCCATTTTGTTCCAATTGCATCCTTGTCCTTAGGTTTGGGATAAAGAATCCATGTATCATTTTTCTTGATCTATTTTAACTCTTCTTTCATTGCTTCAACCCAATACTCATCTTTTCATGCTTCATTCACACTAGTAGGCTCAATCTTTGATATCAAGCAATACTCTTTTGCAATTTTTCTCCTCGTCTAGAAACCTTTGTTCTTATCACCTATAATTTGATATTCTAAATGATTCATTCTTACATACCTTGGAGTCTTCTTAGAATTTTCTTCAACTTCAAGCTCTTCTAGTCTCTCTTCTACAACTTCATTGGTTTCTCCTTCTTCATTTTCTTGATTTACCAAATTGATTTGCACTTGATTTGTAGTCTAAACTTGCTTTCCTTAGATTGTACTATCATCCTGATCATCAGAATCATATCCATAGGTTTTGGATAGTGTACCTAGGTCTTCATCAACCTTAACATTTGCACTTTCAACCATTTTCATCAATATTTTATTGTAACACTAGTAGGCCTTGCTTTTAGTAGAATAACCCAAAAAGATACCTTCATTACTCCTAGCATCAAAATTTCCTATGTCTTCATCTCTCTTAATATAACATCTACTTCCAATTATCTTGAAGTATTTAATAGTAGGATTTTGACTAGTCCATAGCTCAAAATGGGTCTTACCAGTATCACCTTTTATTTGTACCTGGTTGAGTGTGTACATAGTAGTACTTAGAACTTCTCTCCAATAGATGTGAGGAACATTTCCTTCCAGCATCATAGTTCTAGCAACATATTCAATTGTTCTATTCTTCCTTTCCACAACTCCATTTTGCCAAGGGGTCCACATTATAGATAATTGTCTCTTTATTCCATGATCTTTACAAAAATAATTAAATTCACTGGAAGTGAATTCACCACCTCTATTTGATCTCAGGCATTTAATCTTCAAGCTTGTCTCTGTCTCAACCATAGCTTTAAATATTTTGAACTTTTCAAGTGCTTTAGATTTCTCCTTTGAGAAAGTAACCCATACCATTCTAAAATAATCATCAATGAGTAACATGAAATACCTGTAACCTTGTAAACTTGTGACCTTAGAGGGACCATGCATATTAGTATGCACAAGCTCTAACAATTCATTTGAACAATGCTTTTTACTCCAAAATGAAATCTTGTTTCGCTTTCCCAATAGACATTCCTTGCATATTGCATTAGTAGGTTCCACCAACTTAGGTAGATCTCTCACAGCCTTAGTGGAACTTATCTTGACAATATTATCAAAGTTAACATGACACAACCTCCTATGCCATAACCAACTTTCATCAACTTGAGCAATCAAAGAACTTTTACTAGTAACACTCAAGTGAAAGATATTACCTTTTTTTTGCACTTGATGCAATTTCATTTCCAAAAATAAATATTATGCACTTTTCATCTTTGCATTGAAGATTGTATCCTTTATCAACCATTTTACCAACACTCAAAAGATTATGCTTCAAACCTTCCACATAGATAACATCATCAATATTATGCTTACCATCAAGAGAAATGCAACCTCTTCCATGGATCACACCAGCTGTATTATCACCAAATCTCACAACACCACCATCATACTTTTCCAAGCTTATAAACTTACTTTTGTCTCATGTCATATGATGCGAACATCCAATGTCAATTACCCATTCATATTTTTCTTCAACTCAAGCATCTAGGGCTTTCTCCACATTTGTACAACCAACAGATTCAATAGATATAGGATTATTTTCCTTGATAACAATAAATACCCACTCATCATCACTTCTATTTCCTTTTTCAGATTCATTACTTGTCACACCATCAGCAGTATAATAACACTTCTTCTGAAATCTAGGCTTGATATGTCTTGGTTTAGTAGCTCTTTCCAGACACCTTGATGCAAAATGACCTATCTTATTGCAAGAAAAACATTTAAGAGGCGATTTTCCTTCACTTACCTTTTCCTCTCGATACTCTTTTGACAATAAGTGCTTCCAACTTCTCCTAAGAAGAGTGTTGAACTTGGTAATGACCCTAGTTCAACACTTGCTATTTTCCCTTTGGATAGTTTTCCACCTTTTGGGATGTAAATGACATGTTAATAGGTTGATTCACATGATCCTACTAGTCTTTTGCATTATTAATTTTTCTTTTATGTGATTGCATGTGTGTAATATGATCCCACGTACCATTTTGTTTAATGTTCTCTCTCTTTGTGACATTCCTCTATTTGTACCTACATTCTTCTCTATGCTGTAAATCTTTTTTCTTTTCATTTGTCTTGTGTTTTCCTTTTGGGGATGACACAAGGCGTCAAGAAATTCATGTCTCTTCCATGTTGATCCAAAAGTTTTTTTTTTATCTTTTCATTTGTATTGTTTTTTCCTTTTGGGAATGATGCAATGTGTTAAGAAATTCATGCCTCTTCCATGTTGACCTGAAATTTTTTTCCTTGTTTTTTATCTCTTTGTGTCATTCTTCTAGTTTTATGCATATTTGGGGAATGATGATGATTCAAAGCTCTCTTAAAAGCTTTGTAGCAAGATCATATTGACCCCAAATACATGGACCCCTCATGTGTTTGGAGCTTTCTTTTGGGGGAAACCCCATCCTTTTTCATGGTGTAGCTTTATTTGGAAATATATGACTTGGCATAGGGCTTTCCAAGTTATCTCTCATGTCCTCTTTATTGTTAGCATTTATCATTTGCTACTTTAAAGTAATTGCTCACAGTATGGTTTTTAGCAATTTATTTAAAGTGGGGGAATTATTTTTTCATTTTTCATGTTTCATTGTGTAGTATTCTTACTTTGTGTGATGTGTCTTTCACTTTGTGGTGATAGTGTTTGTGATTTCCTTCAAAAGTGTGATCTCTCTTAGCATATTATATTCCTCTTAGTGGCTTGATGTGACACACTACATCCCCTAAGTTGTGAATCTTATATTCTTTGATTGGTCCTCTCTTGGAGACATTAGGCACAATATTCCCTAAGTTGAGACCTTACATGAACTAAGAAAAACTCCTTTGAATGTTCCTTACACTACTTTGCATTTACAATCTCAATTATATGGCCACCTTGCATAATACACTTTGCATGCATATGGATCCATCTTGTTTGTTCATGAGTTCCAAGCATATGAAGCTTCGATTGCCTCATGAAGCTTGAAGTTCATTATTATTTCAAACCTTATCAAAATTATCAGGAGGTATAGCTTTGGTCTAGTTGAATGGGAAGCCGAACTTAGGCATGACTTTCCCATAGCCACTTGCCTATGTGTGTGAGCACATACCAGCCGTGTGCATATGTGTCTCACCTCTTTGGATACTCACCTAGTGGACAACCTAAAAATTTTTTTCCTCAGAGTGAGTGTACATTTATGGAAAAACAACTTAGATATGATGCACAACATGTGGGACAAACGGTCGAGGCTTGATCCACCCGCTTTTGTTTTTGTTTTTTCTTTTCTCTCTTTGTCTTTGGTAGTGCATGCTTGTGCCTTGTTGTTGCTCCTTATATCATTTTCATGTGTTTTCTTTTGTGCTTATGTTGGTTTGTTATAGGATCTTGATCCTAGGGGCTTAATCATCCCTCTTGATCTTTGGCATCCTATCTTACTAGAATTGGTGCACTTGGACCCCTCTTGATGTGAGTTTCAAGCAAGTTCATCTTCCCACTAAAGTGGGGGCTAAATGAGGCAATCAAAAATGTATCCCTCTAAAATTTTCATGCTTGTTTGGTCCCCCTTTACTAAATTAAACATAATGTTGCCTTGATTTAGTGTTGTAATGTGTTTAACACATTCACATTAGGTCTTGGGCCCTTGTAAGCTAAATGAAATGAATTGGACCTTATTTAAGGTGTTGTAAAGTGTTTTACCACACTTTCACACTAATATAGGGTTTTCATTATTAATTGGGATTCTTTATGCCTTAATTAATGCATCTTTTAGAAGATAATCTCGACAAAAACTAGTATCCAATCATGATTCAAGTGATTTTAGATTGTATTGTCTAGATTTAGTGATTTGGGACTCATACGCCACCTTGGGCATATGGGTCCCACCTAAGTTTTGGGGCCCCGATTCTGATTTCACATGAATCTAAGCATTTCTTGAAAAATGTGTCCCAAAGCCTAGCCTAATGGGAATCATACGCCACCTTGGGTGTATGATTCCCACGTGGCTTAAAATTAAATTAAATTCAAATTCTTGAAAGGATTTTATTCTCCTAGATCTCATGTCAGCTTGTAGTGTTGTAATTTGAGGAAATTAGGCATAAACAAGTATAAATACAAGGATATTTCATTCATTTTTCACCTAGCAACTTGAATATTCATACATTCTATCAAATTGGAGATCACAAGAGAATTCAAGAGTTTACAAGAGAATTTAAGAGTCTTCAAGAGCTGATTATCAAGCATTTTGGAGCACTATTCAAGTATCAAGCATCATGTCAAAGTCATCAATGTTTGTTTTTGAGATAATAATTGTAATGTAGGGTTTCATGATTCAAACAAGCTTTCAAGTCAAAATCCCTACGATTCAAGCAAGAGTCAATATCCAAATCCATTAGAGCCACTTCATACATGTTTGTAGCACTTTATTTCTAGTGTTTGGTGAGTTGCAACATATCATTTTCTTCATTTGTCATTCCTCCTTTCCATTTGATTTCATTACAAGGGTTGATTACCAAAATGGGGTTTAAGCAAGGAAAATTAACCCCTTTCCACTAACAAAAAAACATTTTCCCCTCTCTTTAGTGTATCATTTGTAGATCTAGGTTGAAGACCCTTTAAGGAGCAAGATTGGAAAGAAGTTGTCAAAGTTGCAAAGTTGTTCAAGTTGTCACCTTGTTTAGAAGATCATTAAAAGACATCTATAGAGCAGAATTTGATATTTCAGATTTGGAAATCAAGCTGAGAAGACAGAGCATAGATTGAAGAGAAGATTCATATTCTTATTCCTCCAAAAATCCAAATTGGACTGATACATCACTTTTGGCATATGATTCCTACTTCAGTGAATTTTCTAGTTTTTAGGTGTTTCAGACTTGTCTCTACCAGATTTTTGTTCCTACCCAGAAACCCTAACTTGGGACTAAATAGCCCAGACTGGTGTATGAGTCCTAGTAGACATTAAATTCAGCATTTTCAGCATTTTAGATCCTTAATCAAGTTGCTACAGGTTTCCAAGTTCCCCTTTGTACCTTCTAGGGCCTCTTTCTATTTTGTTTTGCATTCATTTCTAGGTCATTTAGTAAATCTTTGCATATCATTTGGTTTAGTCATTAGGTTTTGCATGTTACTTGTCTTTCCAAGCCCTAGCTTGGTGATGAACCCCTATTTAGTCATTAATCAGACCCTAGGAAAACCTTTAACAGATCTGTTTTCTTCATTCCATCCTTGGATTGAGATCTCTAGGGTTTCCTTGAGTGAAACAAGACAGTGAAATAGGAGGAGCCCTATCTCTTCAAAGATAGAAACCCTCTTCCCATTTCCAATGTTTCACAAACAACTAGAAGAAGAGGGTAACCCATAGTTCTCCTTCACTTCCCTAAGGTATAAAGTTAATCGAGTCTTAGTCCAAATAAATAAATTCTAATTTTCAAGAGGTGTGTCTTTTGTTTCATCTCACACACTTTATACTTCCTTAGAACACTAAATTTGAGGTTGTCTCTTAGTGATGAAATTCAAGGCATGCCTTCCATAAAGAAAATTGGGAAGAAGTGGGTATTTCTCTCAAGATCATACAAGCATGTGATAAAAGAGCATGCACATTGATTTCATCAAGATTAAAAAATATATGTTTACTAACTAACCAAATATAGATGTGAAGGTGCACTTTAATACCACAAAGTAATGCTTTTCAAACACCCAAAATAGTTAAAGAAAATAAGAAAAAATGGTTATAATTTTTTTCTCAAGGTCATGCTAGAAAACCATAGGTTTAAAGGTTTTAGTTTTTTTTCTTCTTGCACGAAGGAAAATTTTCAAAGTTTAATTGTTTGGCCAATGGATAACACTACATTTCAAGGCTAGCTGAAACATATAATGGAAGATTTAAAAATATAAAGTAGACTAAAGCATTAGATTATTGATGTCTTTTTGATAATTCTTTTCAATCATAGAATTTGGATTATATATAAAAAAAACTTATAATCATCTAAAGCTTCAAAATAAAATATATACTTTGAATAATTATTTCTAATTATTAATGTAGAATCTATAAAAATGAGTTAGCCTACTATGTAGGTCTTAAAACTAGCTTTCCAATA